>JAMLFT010004300.1:0-19904 GCA_026544285.1 Pachyrhizus erosus | reverse complement strand
AGATTTTGTCAAATAAATAAATTTTTATATAAAAAAAATTGATTCTAGTAGAAGAAAATATTATTAAGATTATAGGACCTTTGAAAAAAATATAAAATATAAAATGAAGGTAATAAAAATTTAAAAACAAAAATTCAGAAAATAGAAATTAATAAACATATAAAAAGAAAATAAAAAGAAAGAAGGGGAAGAGAAGAAAAGGGGGCTAGGAAGAAAGGGGAGGGGACGGGGTCAAACCCGCATCCCCAAGGGGTGAGAAGAGGGAAGAGAGAGCAACCAACTAAGCTACCCACGCGGGGTAGTAATTTAATCTCATAATAAATATAAGTGTTAAAAGGTGTTGAGTTAAAGAGAAAATAAAACACGCAAAATAAAATTTGGGCAAAGGGGGTTCGAACCCCAAACCTGGCGCCTGGAACCCAACTTCTTAATGGCTGGGCCAGGTTGCGTTCAGTGTTAATAACACTCTGTCTTATATAAGAATACACGTAGCGTGACCCACTAATGAAACGCGACCACGTTATCATCTCCCATGGCCTACAGTTATGTTCGTCTTCCTTGGGCAGTTTTCACAGAACTGCCATGCCTCAAAGTTGCCCAGCCTAGGCTCTACCACCCTAACATGCTACAGAATGTGATACCCATCACCTATATTCCTTATGCTCAAAGGAAGTAGGCTAGTAAAGGCCTATAAATACTCAACGAAATACAAATAAAAAATGGAAGAAGCTTGGAATCTAGTAACGAATTCTCCCTAAACCTCTACCTTTGTAATCCCTCACCTGTCCAGGAAGCTTTGGTATCACACAAGGAATAGTTCTACCTAGAGAAATAGAAGAAATACCCACAGAATTCAAAAGTAGCAACCTATGCCAGAGTGCCGCCACTAATCGCTGGAGAGGTAGAAGGAGTCATTATTTTTTAAAAATGAGCAGCCTACCCACTCCCAAGGATTGTCGATCTGATTTATCAATTAAAGGGAGCCCAAATTTTCTCAAAGATAGATATGAGGTCAGGATACCATCAAATCCAGGTGAAGAAAGAAGACATTACCAAGACAACCTTCTATACTAGCTGTGGGCATTATGAATATTTAGTTATGCCCTTCGGATTAACTAATGCCACTACAGTATTCATGGATTACATGAATAGGATTTTCCACGAGTACCTGGACAAACTCATAGTAATTTTGATTGATGATATTCTGATATACTCAAAGAGTCAAGAAGAGCATGCAGAACATCTCAAGATCATACTGCAAATTTTGAAAGAGTGTTAGCTTTACGCAAAACTTTCCAAGTGTGAGTTTTGGTTGGAATCGGTCAATTTCCTAGGTCATGTGGTATCTAAAGAAGGAGTAGTTGTGGATCCCACTAAAGTAGAGGCAGTAATACAGTGGAACCCACCAACGACTGTTACTGAAAAAAGAAGTTTCTTGGGTTTAGCTGGTTACTATAGAAAATTCATTGATGGATTTGCTAAACTCACATTACCATTGACCAAGCTAACTAGGAAGGGTCAAGCCTTCAATTGGCATCAAACCTGTGAGGATAGCTTCCAACAGTTAAAGACAAGACTGACTACCACACCTATTCTAACTTGCCAGACCCTGAAAGAAAGTTTGACGTTTACTGTGATGCTTCCCATCAAGGATTGGGATGTGTGCTAATGCAAGAAAGGAAGGTAGTAGCTTACACCTTAAGAAAATTACGCCCACATGAAGGAAACTATCCCACCCACGATCTAGAGGTAGCTACAGTAGTCTTTGATCTCAAAATATGGAGAGATTACCTTTATGGGGCAAGGTTTGAAGTATTCAATGACCATAAGAGCCTAAGGTATTTGTTTGATTAAAAAAGAATTGAACATCCGGTAGAGGCACTGGATGGAATTCTTAAAGGATTACGATTTTGAATTGTCTTATCATCCAGGAAAGGCAGATGCACTTAGTAGGAAATCATTACATTTATCTGCCATGATGGTGGAAGAACAACAACTGTTGGAATACTTTAGGAATCTCAACTTAGTAGTAGAAGTATGCTCTAGAAGTTTATATTTGGGGACATTAACTATTACCAGTGACTTCATAGAACAAATCAAGGAAGAACAAAGGAAAGATCAAACCTTACAAGAAAAGTTAGGAGTAGTAGACGAGTCTCAAGAAAAGCAATTTCAATTAAGCAAGGATGGGGTAATTCAGATGAATGGAGGAATTTGTGTTCCTTCCAATGAGGGATTGACGAAGGTAATTCTGGAAGAAGCTCACAAAAGCCAACTTAGTTTCCACCCAGGAACCACAAAATTGTATCAGGATCTAAAGAAGAGTTTCTAGTGGTATGGAATGAAAAGGGATGTGACAAGATTTGTTGTAGCTTGCCTAACCTATCAAAAGATTAAGGTAGAACACCAAAAACCTTCCGGATATCTTCAACCACTTAAAATTCCTGAATGGAAATGGGACAACATCTCCATGGATTTTGTAACTGGATTACCTAGGATCCTCGCTAGACATGATGTTATATGGGTAATACTAGATCAATTGACAAAAACTGCGCATTTCTTGTCCGTAAACATTTGATATTCCCTTGAGAAGCTGACCCAGATATATTTGAGAGAAATAATTAGACTCCATGGAATTCCCTCAAGCATAATATCCGATAGAGATCCCTATTTCACTTCAAGATTCTGGGTAAGTTTACAAGAAGCTTTGGGAACTAAGTTAAAACTCAGTTAAGCACACCACTTTTTGACTGATGATCAGACTGAAAGAACTATTTAGTCACTAGAAGACTTGCTAAGTGCTTATGTGATCAAGCAAAAGAGGAAGTTAAAATGAATTTTTACCACTTGTAGAATTCACCTACAATAATAGTCATCAAGCGAGCATTAGAATGGCTCCATATGAGGCATTATACGGAAGGAAATGTAGAACTCTGTTATGTTGGTTTGAGACGGGAGATTCGTTATTGCTTGGTGTTGAAATACTTCAATAGACTATAGAGAAAGTAAAAATCATTCAAGACAAGCTTAAGGCTACCCAAGATCGACAAAATAGTTAGTACGATAGGAGAAGAAAGCCTCTAGAATTTCAGGAAGGAGAACACATGGTTTTGAAAGTAAATCCAATAACCAGTGTAGGTAGAGCCCTAAATTCTAAAAGCTAACACCCAAATTTATAAGACCCTACCAGATTCTAAAAATAGTTGGGCTTATTGGTTACCAAATAGCTTTACCACCCTCGTTGGCCAACTTACATAGTATTTTCCATATATCCCAACTCAAAAAATACATTCTTGACCCTAGTCATGTCATAAAACCCGATCATGTGACAATTAGGAAAAATCTAACGTACAATGTTTCACTTGTCAGGATTGTAGAACGAAGAGTGAAGCAGCTTCATGGTAGGAGTATTAATCTAGTCAAAGTATTGTGGAGTTCGACGAACAAGGGAGATGCAACTTGGGAATTAGAAGATAGGATTAGAGAAGCATACCCTCAACTATTTTGATGTACAAATTTCAAGGACAAAATTTGTTTAAGGTGGGGGGGGGGAGAATTGTAACATCCCAAAATTTTGATATATATACACCATTATAATTTTAACATTTATCTTTTGTTATGTTTTAACTTAAATTGTTTAGGAATGTTTTAGTTAGTAAATAAAATCTAGAGAAGAAAAGAATAAATAGAGTTTTAATTAAGAAAAATATGAAAATTTGAAATAATAAAATAATATGAAGAAGCTTACTCCATAAAAAAATAAAGAAAAGTATAATACTAAGATTGAATCAAAATAGAATTACCAAGGATTAAAATATATTTTTATTTTAGAAGCATGGAAGGAATAAAATTTTATTAAAGAATTTAAAATTTAATAGAATAGAAAATATAATTTTATGGGAATTTAATCCATAAAATAATGAGGAAAATAATAGAAATATAAAAGGAATTGGAATTAATAAAAATTTCAGAATAGGCTTTTAGAGTTAAGAAAATAATAATAATAGGTAAACAAAATAAATTAAGATATTGTCAAATAAATAGATTTTTATAAAAAGAAAATTTGATTCCAGTAGAAGAAAATATTATTAAGACTATAGAATCATTGAAAAAATGTAAAAATATAAAATAAACATAATAAAAATTTAAAAATTTAAGATCTTGTCAAATAAAATAAAATATATTTAGGAAATCATTGAAATCTGGCAGTGCTGCAACTTTGAAGCTTGGAAGCTGATTTTGAATTCTGAAATTAAATCAAATTAGTTTATGTGTGTGTATATGTATGTATGTATACATATTTTAAAGGATATTATATATGTATATGATTATGTAAAGGGAAGTAGGAGGCTCAAAGCATGTTTTACCAATATGGAGATTTTGGTGCGGAATAGAAAGAATGGTTTTCTAATTTCAAATAAGATTTTGAAATGAAAAAAATGTTTATTAATAATAATTACAATTTACATGTAATGATAGAGATTTTATTTATAAGTAATGGTAATAATAATAAACTTAAGAATTAGGAATTAAGATTTAGGGATAAGGATCAGGGTTGGTAATGTAATATAAAAATAGGAACAAATAAGAATATATTAGGTTGTTCTTATTTTGTTTTTTTACGTATATTTTTAATTATAGCTTATAATGTGCATAATAATTGTTTGAATGGAAGATACTGGATTCTCCAATTTTAATTGTGAAATTGATAAATTTATATAATAGGTTTTGTGTGACTGAGTACATTGCTTCTGTGAATAATATAGGATTTTTGTTATGTTTGAGTGTCTTGATATGGAGGGACATTATAGGTTGTCTTTAGGAAGCAAAGATGAATAGGAATATTGGCATAGAAATGTACCATAATTACAGCAACAATTCTCAAAAGGAGGAAGACTCTTTATGTATAATTATTTTAGTAGTGAAAATAAGAATAAAAAGGACAAGGGCCTGATGTATAGAGAGAATACCAAAGAGATTATAATATTATTGGTAATAAGGGGCATTACATTCTGAACCTAAGAAAATAGTTTAAATAAACTAGGTACTTATATATATATATATTACAATTAAGTTGAGTTGTGAATAAAAATCCCTAAAAAGTCATATTTGTACAAAATGACTATTTTGCCACTGCCTAGTTAAATTGGATCTACCTTATGTTGTTGATCATTGTGATCTTTGTTATTGTACTTAATTGTAATGGATTGATAATATAAATGTGATTTCATACCCTTACTGTTAATGGAAGGTAAATTTTTCAGATAAATTGTCCATTTGAGACAATGACAACTATAGGATAGTTGATGAACTAAGGAATGCTTAGACAATAATAACACAACCTCGACTGGCTATGATAAACTTGTTACCAGTTCTTGGGTTCGATCCCCAACACCCATTCTCCTTTCTTTTTTTTTCCTTGTCTTTTCTCATTTTCTTTTTCTTTCTTATTTTTTATTTTAATTTTAAAAATTATATTTTGGTTTTCTACTTTTTCCAAAATCTTATAAATTAATTTATATTTTCCCTTCTTGTTCCTATATTTTCTTTCACCAAATATTTACTTTATTTTGATAAAATTATTTATTTTATTTATCTTAATATTTATTTATTTGTATTTAATTAATAAAATTATATTTCTAACTTCTAAAAATTTAGATTCTTATTCTCTTATTTTTATTCTTTTTTTTATTTCATCTAAAATGTCTAAATCTGTTTTCTATTCAAAAAATAAAAATATTTTTTATTTATTTATATTTATTATTTAAACTTATTTTTACTCAATTCTTTCAATTTGACTAATTATAATTTTTTTATATTATCTCTTAAATAATATTTTTTATAAAATTTAAAATTTAAAATTTTAATTGAACTAAACTAAAATATTTAAATAATAAAAATTACATTTCTAATTTAAAGATATTTTTCTAAATATAATTTTATTACACTAAAAACAAAATGTTTCAGAGAATAAAAGAAAACTATTAACTTCGAAAGTCACACAAGATCCAAATACCTCCACTCCTTATAAATACACTTCTTTTGCGTTGAAATTCCTGATTTGAATTTATATCACATTAGTCATTACAGATTGTACTTGTACATAATGTAGTCTTTACCACCCCAAATTTTATAATATTATTTAAAGACATTAACTTTTGTGCAGCAAAGAAAATTACATCTTATTGGCCATGGAAAATGTTTGATTTTCCCTCGTTTCTGATAATATCAAAGATGTTTTTTTAAGTTCCAAACTTATATATATATATATATCTTTCAATTGTATAATTGTTTTGAAAACGAACCGGTTCGTTTTATGAAGATTATATATATTAAATTTCATTTGATATATAAAATTGATATAATATATATTTTAAAATATGTTAAAATATATACGAATCATTTGATTTTTTTTATTAATGTTTAATTTTATAAAATTTAATATAAATAATTAAAATAATATATAATTATAATTTAATGAATTAATTGATCAAATATATTTGTCATATAAAGATATAAAAATATAAGTTATATTAGTGTTATTGATTTTTTCTTATTTTATATATATATATATCAGTATGTAGACAATCTTATTAAAATTAATAAAATCATTATAAATATAAAAAAATTATTTTAATATTTGAGATAATTAGATATCCAGAATTTGAATTTAAAATTATTAAATAAGATAAAAATTAGTTTGTGTTAGTTATTTCTTGTGCTCTGTTGTATATCACATCATCTTTAATAAACTATATGTTCTGATTTTGTGAATATTTTATGATTACATGTATCATGATATAACACATTCGATTAATTTATATCTAATGGAGTAGAGAATCTTTAATTTATGCGGTTTGTTTTTTTATCTAGAGAACTAGAGAGTTAGAATATTTTACTAAGGAGGCTTGACAAATCTTTTTTTTTTTTTTAAAAGAAAAAATACACAAATTGTGCATACCATGCTTGCTTCATCCAAATACCAACTCCACCATCTAAATCATAAAATAAAATCATGGGTTGCATCATGAGGAGAACCATGGACTTTAAAAATGAGATTAATGAGACAATTAACGTCATTTTCTTCCCGCAATAAAACGTTAGCTTCAAACTGAGATCAATTCCCCTCAAGATAATTAATCAAAATCTGAGTTTTGTGGGATGAGTTAGGTGAAGATGGAAGAATGAGGCTTCGTGGTTTGAAAGTGTAGTCTATGGTGGTGTAAATTTCGCTTTTGAACTTACTTTGCAAAACAACATATTAAACAACGTGCAGGCAGCATCAACTTTGATACTGTATACATCAGTGTTGATGCACCCCACAACTTTTTTCCCTTTCAATCAGTTTCTCCACCAACAAAGAATAGGATGTTGATTATATCCACGATATTTCCTTCCTTACTGATAATCTCAACCCTTGTTTTGTGATAATTCATATATTATTTTAACTAGAGTCTTAGAAAAAACATAATAGAGATTATTTTAAATTAATTTCGATATCTAGTTAGTTTAAACTCTTTTAGTATATTTTAGGGTTTAACTAAATTTATATGATGGGAGGATCATTTATAAAATATGAGTAATATTAAAAAATAATAATTAGATACTCAAAACATATTTTTTTCTTATTAATATATGTACCCAATTAGTTTAATAAGTAGTAAACTAGCAATCCACGTTGCAATACCCGCTAGTATAAACCGGCTAAGGGCTCAATAACTATTCGATGATCATTCCAAAAATCACTTGAAGATGTTACGATTGCATTTATAACATCTATCTATTAAAAGTTATAAAGTTCTGTTAGTGGCAGAAAATAAAAAAAGAAGCTTCCTAGTCAAAATAAGAATAGTTTTGGCAATTTTTTTATGATTATTGTAAATGAAAAATTGTATAAAAAAATTTAGTATTTAAATCTTAATTATTTAAATGTAATATATACTATTATATACATTTGTATACAGAACTGACACTTACATAAAACAAATAAAGTCTTTACTTTAGGTCCCTACAAAAATCATTTAACATTAGTATTTATATAATTTTCGTAGGATCCATAATTTTTTAAATTATTCTCATTTAAAAAGTAATTGTTCTAAAGATTAAAAGGAAAAAAAAAACTCATTAATTTCAATTAATAAAGACATCTCTTAATTGGATATATGAAACACTCATTAAAAATTTCACCAAAGTTATCTTATAAATAATTTATTTTATTCCTTTATCTTTATATTTTTTTATATTTGTTTTGCTTATTAGATCACTTGTCTCAATTTTCAACCTGCTATTATAATGTATGAAGAAATTTTTTATTTTTTATTTAACTTTGAAAAATTAAGGTCATTGGATAGTATAAAATTAAAAGAAGATTATCTTAACCTAGAACATTCATTAAAACATAATAATCACTAAGATGATGAAATAAATTTATTTACAAAACTTAAAATTACAAGAAAAATTATACAAGTTAAAATTGATGCACCAATTGTCATACTTAATTATGTAAAAAGAATTTATTCTTTTACAAATACATATTTTGCTTATAGAATAATGCTAATGATTCTGGTAAGTCTTGCATAGATAAAAAGAAGTTTTTTAAAATTAAAATTAATTAAATTTTATTTAAGATCAATAATGTCTAAACAAAGATTAAACAAATTGATTTTAATATCAATTAAAAAATAAATATTAAAAGAAATCAACTACAATAATTTAATAAATAATTTTACATTCTTAAAAATTCAAAAGGTAAAATTTCAATAAAAATATAATTATTTTATTATATTTTTATTATTTTTATCAAAAAATATTATTAATTTTATCAAAAAATATTATTAATTTTTGAAAAGCTTCACTTTAAAATTTGTTTTAAATCTAAAAATACGTTGGACCAATCCTATTTGCATATTCTCCTCATCAAATGTCTCCAATATCTCTCAGCAATTGACATCCTGAAAGACATATAAATAACATAACAAAAAATTGTAATATAAAAAAGAAAAAGTAAGAATGAGAGAAATAAAATGAAATAAAACGATAATAATTACTATAAAGAAGAAGTAAAAATAGCAATTTTTCTTAAAATATCTTAAATAGTTTCATATGAATAATTAAGAAGTAAAAAAAACTAAAATAATAGTCAGAGCAATGATTTGCTAGAAAAACTCTACAATTGTTCGAACAGTATTGATGCATGGGGTAAAAGGTTGCAAACCCGCTTTAGAACTCCAATTAATGCTTGCAAAAGGGAAATTGAGCGGTTGAGACTTAAAACTGATCCTGTATTCATCACTCGCTTCTTGGAGTTACTTGACCAATTGAATGTTTTGCTTAATCAGGAAAAAGTGTTTTGGAGAAAGAGGGCAAAGATTTATTGGTTAAGGGATGATGATACTAATACAAAACTTTTCCATAATGTTGCTAGTTCAAGGAAAAGGTGCCACAATATTTCCCAATTGATAGATGACATAGGTAACATGGTAATAAAGCATGATGGCTTATCTGAAGTAACAAGGGGCTATTTTCAAAATCTATATGTCGGTGGCTACCATGAAATTGAGTCAATAATTGATCACATTCCAAATATTCTTTGTATAGAGGATGATGATAAGTTGATTGTACCTTTCAACAAGTGGGAATTTAGGAAATCTTTATTACAAATACACTCTGATAACTCTCTTAGTCCGGATGGTTTAAATCCAACTTTTTATAAAAGAAATTGGAAACTTTGTGGTGATGAAATTTTCTAGGTAGGAGTTTTATGGCTTGAGCAAAGTGAGTTTCCTCCTTAATTGAATAATATTGATGTTGTTCTTGTCTCAAAATAGGATAATCTTACTTCTACGAAGAATCTTCTCAAATTTATTTCTCTTTCCAATGTTTTGTATAAAATTATGTCAAAGGTTTTGGTTAATAGACTAAAAGCCTCTTTTACCTAAATGCATCTCCAAAGAACAATATGTTTTTGGAGAAGGAAATTTATTTTGGATAATGTTATTGTTGTTTTCTAGGTTATCCTTCTTATGAATTGCAAGACAAGTTATAAGTTTGGTGAATTTTCCCTTAAAATTGATATCAATAAACCTTTTGGTAGGGTTAATTGGACATATTTGATTGAGCATTTTTAAAACATGGGTATTAATGTGAAATGAATTGGCTAGATAAAAATGTTCATTAAATCACTTAATTTCACTGTGTTGGTAAATGGAGACGATATTGATCCAATTGCTCCAAGAAGAGGCTTAAGACAAGGTAATCTTTATCATCTTGCCTTTTCATTCTATGCATGAAAAGCTTATCATGTCTTCTCACATATTCATGGAATTAAGGTATGTAAAGGAGCACCAATCCTCTCACATTTTATTTACCAATAACTACATTTTATTTTGCACGGCAGATGATAAAAAGGTGCAATCTATTAATTCTATTCTCCAGCTGATTGAGAAGGCTTCAAGGAATGTTGTAAATCTCCAAAAGTTTGAATTTTCTTTTAGTTAAAAAACTTCTCAAAATATTATAGTTTCCATTTCTAATATGTTGGGAATGACTAAATGCCTTGGAATTGCTGGATATGCTGGTCTTCCTTCTATGTTTGGATGAAAAAAAAAAGTATTTTTGATTATCTTACAGATAAAATCTGGCAAAAAAAAAATTCAACATTTGTCAAACAAGCAATTATCCAAAGCTAGAAGGGAAGCACTTAAAAAATTTGTGGCTCAATCAACTCCCATTTATTTGTAAGTACATTTGGCTTCCTTCATCTTTAGGAGAGGAGATTTAGAGGACGTTGAATTCTTTTTGGTGGGTTCAAATAAAAGATCTAGAAAAAAGATAAACTACTTAGTTGGGATTGTTTATCAATGCACAAGGAATAGGAGGTATAGGTTTTTGTCATCTTTATGATTTTAATTTGGCCATGTAAGAAAAGTAAGGTTGAAAATTTTTTACTGACCATGATTCTATTTTTTCATGTATTTTTAAAGCTAAATATTTATTAAATAATGATATTTTAGAGATCTTTTTAGGTCATAACCTAAGTTTTGTCTGACGTAACATCCAGGTTTCACGAATAGTGGTTAAAAAGGATGTAAAATGGTGTATAATTGACGGAAAAAAGACTCACATTTAAAATGATCCTTGGCTTCATGATAAGGATAATCCTTTTATATCAATTAACCAAACAAATAACTATTGTGATTCTCATGTCATTGACTCGATTAATGAACATACAGGTGCATGGAATCATAATCTTATACATTCTATGTTTAACTCTCGGGATGTGTAAGCTATTATTTTTATAACTTTGTTAGTGCAAAATCAATAAAATAAATTAATTTGGAGATTTACAAAGGATGGTTGTTATTTTGTGAGTTCAACATACTATTTTATCACGGAGTCCATGATTAATAATTCATCTTTGCGAGATCCAGAAGATTGGATGTTTATTTCGTGCCTAAAAATTCCACAAAAACTCAAGCTTCATTTATGGGAAGCTTCTTTTATGTACCCGTCATGTTTCAAAGGGAGTAGATTATTCCAGTAATTGTCCATCTTGCCATCCTTCACTGGAATTTGACTAGCATGTTCTTTTACATTGCAAAAAGGCTAAATAAATTTGGCTCGAAGTTGATCTTTGGAGTGTTATTTAGAGCACTAGAAATAATGTCGATGATTTTAAAGATGCTATTTTTAGCCTTCTTCAAGCATTTCCATCATCTCAATAGTTGACTCTAGCTATATAGGTTTGTGGCGTATCCGACTCAAGAGGAATGAATGTGTCTGGGACTTAGTTTCAAAACTTCCACAAATTTCTTGGAGTCTAGCTAAAGAATCCATTAACAATTGGAAATAAACAAATCAGAAGGAGAATTTTTCAGCAATGCAACATGTGAATCCTACTCTACATTGCTGGACTAAACCACTTGTTGCCTTTCTCAAACGCAATTTAGATGCAGCAATGTTTCATGAACAATGCCTATTCGGATATGGTATGTGCATTAGAGATGATTTTGGACAATTCTTGCCAGTAAAATTTGGTTGGCGTTTCGAAATTCCAACACCACTGGAAGTGGATGTTATAGGCCTAGTTGAAGCGCTTTTATGGATGCATAGTTTAGATATGCAAAATATTATTGTAAAGCTTGATTGCAAGGAAGCAGTGAACAATGTTATGTTGTCTCTCCAAATAATACGGAGCTAGGTCAAATTCTCAAAAACTATCAAAAGAAGCTCCATGAATCACAAAACTTTGTGGTGCATTTTATTGGGAGTCAAGGAAATCATGTCACTTATACTTTTTTCAAGGGTGTCAAGATTATATTCTAGCCACCATGTATTTGATTTATTCTTACTTGTGTTGTATTGGCGATTTGATTATGAATGAAATGATAAAATTATCTGTTGGCAAAAAAAAGTTTCATTTTTAAAGTGTTAATATATTTTATAGTATATATTGACTTCAAATAATTATCATGTCAATACTAATATATTGTACAGTTTTTAATTTTTAATAATTGTGAAAGTAATTATTAAAATTGTTTTTATTTTAAATGAGAATTTTTTCTACAATTTTTTCATCAATAACTTTATAAATATTAATATATTAAAAAATGTTAAATATTGAGATATTTTGTTAATACTTGAAAAAGAAAAATTGTGCACGTAGATTAATAATTATATGTTAATTCTTTTCATTTAATATATACTATTAAATGCATTATTACTTGGAAAAGGGAAATTATGTAAGCGATTTGAAATGGTAAGTTAATTCTTGAAAATTGTGTAAATAGATTAGTAGATTAGCAATAAGTTAATTCTTGGTAAGTATATATTATGTGTAGAGACACACACATAGGAAATGTATATTGTAAGAATGAGAATAATCACTCTCGTTCGTTAGATTAAAATCAAAGGATGAGATTAAAACTCTCATGTGCTCTCAACTTCATTGCTTGCTTCTAAAGACTAAAATTCTCAATTAAGTTTTACACCCATTGCCTCCAAAACGAACAAAACCCAATGTCACTTGACATTGATAATTGCAGCCTCTGAAATTCTCAAATAAAAAACCAACAAATATATTTAAGATCCCATGTGCTGATTTGTCTTATACGATTAACAAGCATTAGTATTTTCTACCGTTAGGTTTTATTTAATAAAACTTATTGATTATCTGTTTTGTTAGGTTCATTCTAATGCAATTGAGAATTAAAACCCCTAATTAATTTTGGTTTTCGTTGTTATTTCCAACAACAAATTAATTGTTTTTACATACTCTAAAAATAATTTTTTTTCTTATATTTAAAATCTTATATTATAATTGACAAATGAATATGATTTATCCTAATGTACTTCAAAAGCTATTTGCCAACGTAAGTGATATTATGGTGAAAGTTCCTTGCATGTGATTATTAGAGAGCAATATATGAAAAAGGTACATTTACAAATATAAAAGCCAAATTTATTATTTTAAAATATAAAAGCAAAATCATTATATAAGGAAAAGGCATAAATAGGCTTTTAATATCTTTTATTTTTATTGATGCCTAATTATTATAAAAAATGATACGAAAATTCTTGGAACCACGAGGTGGGTGATTTGCAATGACAAAGATTAATTATAATATCAAATAACTAGTTGTATGCATCTTATTTTCCTTTGTCAAGCAATTGAAGCATTTAGATGGATATGTTAAGGTCATATACTCTATTTACTCTCTAAATATGAAAGTTGACAAACTTGGTTAAAACAAGTACTGAGATGTTATAATAAGCAAACTTAATACTGCTCTACCGTTATAAATTTATTTGATCAATATTAAATATGATAAAATATTTAAAAATGAAATTATTCATAATTTAATATAATTACCTTAATTATATGTATTTATTAAATATACAATTTATTTTAAATATACATTTTCAAATAATATAATTAAAAATAATCTAAATTTTTTTTATAAAAATAAATATATGATACTTATCTTAATTAATTCAAATTAAATTATATGTGTGTTTAAATTACTTTAATTGTTATAATAATTTAAATGACCAAATCATGTATAGAAATTTTTAAGGTCTAAGAATAAATTTTTATAGAGACTTAATATAATATAAATTATGAATTCGTATATTTAACTTTAAATTTTTCAAATTATAAAGTCATTTATTAAAATTTTATAATTAAGAAGTTTTAACATTACACCCTTAATGGATAAGATGACTAATTAATTCAAACTATCTTTTAACATTGTTAATCTTAAATAAGATTTGGGAAATTAATTTTTTTAAAAGATTCTTATAGAAATTGTAATAATTACATGTATTATTAATAATATTTATATGAATCTAGCAATACTCAATTCAAGAATTGTTTTATACCTACAATTTGAAGATATTAGCTAGAACAAAGTAGATTAGAGACTCCATACAAAAAATGGAACACTTTTCTACATGTATATTATCTTAATATTTATTTTCTTTAACATGACCATAATTTTTTTTTATATTTTAGGTAAGATTATGGTTTATTTAGAATTTGTTTCTTGTTATTGATTTTTCTAATTTCCTATAAATAGGAACCTATGTAAAAGAGATAAAGATTTGAATAAATTAAGTGTTTTCTCTTTTATAGGAGCTTCTCTTTTGTTATTAGATTAGAGAACTTTATAGTGTTGGTTTTACTGGTAGGTCGTGATTAGGATTACTCTTCTTTAATAACTTTAGTTCTACTAGCAAGTCGTGGTTAGGGTCAAGTTTCTAATTCTATCATTTTACTTGTTTTCAAGAGAATCCATTAATTCAAATTTGTATAATTTGGTATCAAAGTTTTGACTCTTGAATTTAGATTTTATCTATCTTTATTTTTGTTGGTCTTCTTCAATTCTTGTTTTCACTGTTATTCTATTTTGTTAATTATGAGTGGAGAAGATCCTAAACTCAAGTTGTTCGTGAAGGCTATTCAAAATCAATTTAAGGCTTTAAATGCAAAATTGGATAATCTTCGATCCACAACTAAATCTAAAAGTTTAAGGCAACAAACTTTTGAAGAAGAGAAAAAACATGATTTTGATGGTAGCATTATAAAGAGAAAAGATAAATCAAGAATAGACAATCACTTGGAAAAGATTAAGGTGAGAATCCTATCATTTCAAGGTAAGAATGATCCAAAATTGTATTTAGAATGGGAGAGAAAAATTGAACATGTGTTTAAGTATCAATACTTTTTGGAAAAGTAGAAGATTAAACTAGCAACTTGTAAATTCATTGATTATGCTAGTATTTGGTGGGATTAATTTGTAAGTAGTAGACGTAGATGTGGAAAAAAACCTATTTGTGCATGGAAAGAAATGAAGTTTGTCATGAGAAAGAGATTTGTGCCAAATCAAAGAGTATTGCACAGAAAATTATAAAAGCTCTCTTTTGTTCATAATGAGAAATCAAAAGAGTTAAGATAAAAAGCATTAAGAAAAAAAATGAGTTTAGAGAAAACGAATTGAGAGAAAATGAGTTGAGAGTATGATATGAACATAATAAAACTCAATTTAAGAATTGTCTCATACCTACATGAAGAGCATGACTAGAAAATTGTTAGAAATTAAAGGAGATATTTAGCATTTATTATTATGATATATTATCTTAATGTTATTTTCTTTAATAAGATCATAATCTTATTTTATCTTTTTAATTAAGATTATGATTGGTTTAGGATTTGCTTAAGATTTGTTTTCTGTTATTTGTTTTTCCAATTTCCTATAAATAGGAACCTATGTAAAGGAGCACAGAAAGATTTGAATGAATTAAATATTTTCTCTTTTGTGAGAGCTTCACTTTTGTTCTTAAATTAAAGAACTTTATAGTATTAGCTCTATCAGTAGGTCGTGGTTCAGGTCACGCTTCTTTGATAACTTTGGTTCTACCGTCAGGTCACGGTTAAGGTCAAGTTCTTATTTGATAACTTTGGTTCTATCGACAAGTTGCGGTTAGGGTCAAGTTCCTAATTCTATCCTTTTATCTGTTTTCAAGATGATCCATTAACTTGGATTTGTATCATTTGGTATTAGAGCTTTGGTTCTTGAATTCAATACTTCAATAATGAGTGAAGGAGACTCTAAACTCAAGTTGTTCATGAAAGATATTCGAAACCAATTTGAGGCTCTAAATGCAAGATTTGATTATTTGCAGTCTACTTCTATGCCTAGCACCAATTCTAGGCGATGTCATGAGGAGGAAGAAGAAGATGAGTACTTAAATGAGAGAAATAGTGAAAGGAGAAGATAGGATTATGCACTTGTTACAAGGCGTTCTTTTAGCATACAACCTAATGAAGATGGAGATGTGGAACATGAACATATTTTTCATACTTGGTGTCACATAAATGAGAAGGTATGTAACATAATTATTAATAGTGGAAGTTGTATCAATGTAGTTAGCACCTTATTGGTTGAGAAATTGAACTTGTCAACCAATAAACATCCTTATCCATATAGACTTCAGTAGTTGAATGACTGTGGAGATATAAAGGTGACTAAACAAATTCTGATTTCATTTTCTATTGGCAAATACAAAGACAAGGTTCTTTGTGATGTTGCATCAATGCAAGCTAGACATATACTTCTAGGGCATCCTTGGCAATTTGATAGAGAAGTCACACATGATAGGTACAAAAATAGGTATATCCTTTCCATGGATAAGTGCATTATATTAACACCGGTCAAACCTGCTAATTCATATGCAGATAAAATTAGAATCGTAAGAAATTGTAAGATGAGTGAAAAGGAGATGAGAGAAAAGGAGTTGAGAGAAAAAGAAGAATACAATTATTTTTATATTAACCCATTATTTCATTATGATGAATATTTTTTCAAGGGAATTAAAGAAGTGACTCCAATGAAGGAACGTAGAATTTTATGTTATAGCTCTTTGTTTTCAAGTGATGATTATCTTTTATAGGAACTTGAAGAAGAGTTTCCAAAATAGGAATGCAAAACATCAAATGAAAATGAACTTGAGTTTTCAAATATTTAACTATCTAAAATCTTGAAAGAACTTGGTGGATCTTACAAGATTTTGAATATTAGATTAGACACCTAGATAACCTATCAAAGTTTTAAATGCTTGTAGGATGAAAACGAGATAAAGACAATTAGAGTATGACTTATAATTAAGAATGCAAATGAGAATTGGCAGCACTACTTGTGGCCAAGAGAGTTCATAATGCATTTTGACCACCAAAGGTTTTGAAAACTCAATGCAAGTTTAAAAAAGACATGTAGGTGGTTGGAATTCATTGGAATATTTTCTTAAAAAATAAAAAATGGTGATAAATTTGATTTGTGGATGAATCACTTCAAAGAGGAAGGGAATGATATGAACTTAACAAAACTTAATCCAAGAATTGTCTCATACCTACATGAACCTCATGGCTAGGAAATGATAAGAAATTAAAGGAGATATTTAGCTTTTATTATGATATATTATCTTAATGTTATTTTCTTTAATAAGATCATAATATTATTGTATCTTTTCAAATAAGATTATGATTTGTTTAGGATTTTCTTAGGATTTGTTTCCTGTTATTTATTTTTCCAATTTCATATTAATAGGAACCTATGTAAAGGAACATAAACAAATTTGGATGAATTCATTATTTTCTTTTTGTTACAGCTTCCCTTTTGTTTTTAGGTTCCATTGACTTGTTTCAAGATGATCCATTAACTTGGATTCATATCAAATGCTAGAATTAATAAAACTTAACCTACTAATTATGACCTACTAATAAAACCAAAGTTCTTGAATTGAGTTTTGTTAGATTCATATCAAAGTAAAAGAATTGAGAGAAAAATAGAAGAAGAAAAAGAGTTGAAAGAAAAGGAGATGAAAAAGAAAGAGTTGAAAGAAAAGGAGATGAAAGACAAAGAGTTGAAAGAAAAAAAATTAAAAGAAAAAGACATGAAGGAGAAAGAATTGAGAGAGAAAGAAAAAGTGAGAGAAAAAGAAGAATATAATTGTTTCTATTTTAACCTAGTATTTGATTATGATGAATCTTTTTTCAAGGGAATTGAAGAAGTGGTTTCAAAGGAAAAATGCAAAGTCTTGTGTTCTTCTAATCCTTTGTTTTTGAGTGATGATCATCTTCTGATGGAACTTGAAGAAAAACTTTCAAAGGACTGCAAAACATCCAAAGAAAATGAACTTGAGCTTTCAACTATGCAATTGTCTAAAGTCTTGGAAGAACTCAATGAATCTTATAAGACTTTGGATACAAGATTAGACATATGGATGACCTATCAAAGTTCTAAAAACTTGTAGGATAAAAAAGAGGTAAAAACAATTAGGGTGTGATATATAATTAAGAATGCAAATGAGAATTGACAATACTACTTGTGGACAAGGAAGTTTATAATGAATTTTGACCATCAAAATTTGAAGTTTTGGAAAACTTAATGCAAGTTTGAAAAGTGACATGACAAGTGGTTGAAATTCATTGAAATGTTTCCTTACGAGATAAAAAATGATGATAAACTTGATTTGAGGATGAATCATTTCGAAGAGGGAGGGAATGATGAGGACAACCCAATAAGTTCAAACAAAGACACTTTGTATGAACTTGGAAGTCCAATGACTAGATCCAAGACAAAGATAATAAAACAAGATTTGCAAAGCCTAATTATGGAGGTAAAGAAATATTCATATGAGACTGAACTTGATTCACTGATGAATCACTTCGAAGAAGAAGAGAATGGTATGAACCTAGAAATACTCAATTTAAGAATTGTCGTATACTTACAATTTGAAAATCATGACAAGAACAAAGTAGATTAGAGGCTCCATACAAAAAAATGGATCAATTTTCTACACGTATATTATTTTAATAGTTATTTTCTTTAAATAGGGTCATAATCTTATTTTACATTTTAATTAAGATTACGATTTGTTTAGGATTTGTTTTCTGTTATTTGTTTTCTTTCTAATTTTCTATAAATAGAAACCTATGTAAAGAGGAGTGTTCACTACCTTAACGCTTTCCATCCAAAACCTCTGTAACACCCTTTTAATATAATGTTCTTATGACAGCTAAAACTTTTGTTTCTATCTATCATGGATGATTCTTATACCACAAATTTGTATAGTAGCTCTTATGTCTTTCATGACAAATGACTTGCCTAATTGCTTCTTCAATTTTTTAATCTGGGAAACATTTTTCCCAACAATCAGCATGTCATCAACATACAATAACAAAATAATGAAGTCATCATTAGAAAACTTTTTAACAAAGGCATAATAGTTAATATTCTTTTTATAGCCTTGCTTACATATAAAAGACTCAAGCTTTTTATACCATTGTCTTGGAGTCTACTTTAAACCGTATAAGCTCTTTCTTAACCTACACACATAGTCTTTATTGCCTTTGACCTTAAAATCATCAAATTGTTTCATGTAAATCTCTTCCTCCAAATTACCATAAAGGAAAGTAGTTTACACACCCATTTGCTCCACTTGCAAATCAAGAGTAGCAATCAAACTCAAAATAACTCTAATGGATGACATCTTCACCACATGTGAGAAAATCTCATGAAAATGAACACCTTTCCTTTGGTTGAAACCTTTTATCAATAATCTAGCTATGTACTTTGGAGACACTTAATTAGTCTTATGTTTTACGCTAAGAATCCACTTGTTTTCTAAGGCTTTCTTTCCCTTAAACAATTTCACAAATTCATAAGTGTGATTATCATACAAAGATTTCATCTTAACTTGCGTTGCATCCAACTACTCCTGGTTTTCTTCACAAATTCATAAGTGTGATCGATGGAAGTAAGGAAGGACAAATAGAACGCGAGTGAGAATAAAGAATGGAGAAATGCAATGGGTTGACTACAAAAGGTACTTGAGGAATGTATGCA
>JAMLFT010004299.1:0-19881 GCA_026544285.1 Pachyrhizus erosus | reverse complement strand
TAGTAGATTTATTTTTAAATATTTTGATGTATCGATATTTTTTATATTACATTATCTTATAACGAAACAATTTGTAACAATTTTTTTATAAAAAAAAAATAACTAAAACTAAAAACTTTAGTTTTTAAAAATTTTAGAATTAAAAACAAAAAGCTACGTTAAATGCATTGTTAGTTATGATTTTATTATCTTTATTATATTGTATTATTATGTGTTGAAATTTTTTTATATAAGTTATTTTATAACAAAATAATTCATTTTATTTGTTTATTATTTGTACATGTTTAAAAATAAAAAAAAATATTTTAAAAAAAATTTAAGACTAAAACCAAAAACCATCGTCAATAGATAATTACTTGTTAAAAAGGTTTAATAAAAATATTGATAAAATGCACACATAGCTCACAAGGTTGAACTTTCCTTAATGAAAAATTGAAAAAAAGGACGAAAAAGACAAAAAGCATGGCACGCACATAGAGATAACAAAACAGCCCAACAGGGGGATGGTGGAGGGGAATAAAAGAAAAGAAAGAAAGACCAAACAAACAAAACAGCCACCACCGCCATTCCAATTCGAAACAAGACTGAGAATTGAATTGAAAAGCGATGGCGATGCGCGACCTCGTTTCAGGTTCTGCGGCATGCGGCGACTCTTCTTCTTCTTCTGCAAACCCTCTCGCTTCCCTCGCTAACGCTCTTATTGGCTCTTCCTCCAAAACTCAGGTCACTTCCCCTCTCCCTCTTCTCTCACTGATTTCATTCATTTATTTATTCACTCATCACTAATTTCATTTATTTGGTCACAAAACAACAACAGGAGAGGCTGAAGGAGATTCCTACATCCACTCCCACTGATCCTGTGTCCCAATTTTACTCAACCACTCTCCCCGCTAATCACCTTCCTGGTTCTGAACTCGATAAGCCTCTATTGAATGCAAACTCTCAGGTTCGGATTTTTCTGCATCAGATTGCTTGTTCTACTTCTTAATGAATGATTTTTGTGATTTTTTTAACGGGACCACAGGCTTCCGAGTTTTTGCATAGGTTCCGTGGCACCACTGGGCTTGAGGAGACTTGGGATGATATACAGCGCGATGGCGCAATTGCCCAGACGCGCCAGCTGCCACCGGGGATTCAGCAACCGCCGTTGGATGGTATGTTGTGTTTGGATTCGTTTAGTGGATGTTTGTACTGGGAGGAGTGCTTGCAGCACACTTCTCCTAACCCAATCTCTCCTGTTAAAATATATTGAAAACTACAAAATCACGAGGATGAGCGTGGTTCATTAAATATAGAGTTTGAGCTTCGCAATTTTGTGATTTTCAATAGATTTCAACCAACCGTAGAGAGTGTGTTATGAAGAATGTGTTAGAGAGTGTTGTTAGTATTTCTCTTGTACAAGGATATGTGAAACCAATTTTTAATTTTTTTTTGTCTTTTTTTCCTGTATAAACTTTAGAAAACAGAAAATAAAGTGAAAATAAAGAATAAACACAAAATGTTTTCTCAAACCAAACGGGTCTTATTAGAAAATAATCAAATTCGTTTGACTTGCTATGCTGGTTGTTGTTTATACTTTATAGTGTTTTCTGTTTGTCCCTTTTGTGGGATTTAGTTGAAGTGATTTAATTTGTGGTGTTTGTGCCTTGGACTTGATTATGTTTTGAGATGCTGAACATAGAAGAGTTAAGGAGTTGATGTTGTTATATCTGCAGGGACGCCACAAAGAGTTCTGTCAAGCTTTTTGCACTCGTTTCTTGATAGCAGTCGTGGTGGAGTGCCTTTTCATCCTGCCCCTCTTCCGATGTTAGGTTTATCTGAAGGTGATAAACAATGCATACGTGACCGCAGCAGCATAATGGCCAGGCATCTCTTTGCAGATAAAAATGAAGAATTTATTGATGCCCAAGTAAGGGAATTCATGGATAACTTCATCTGGTTTCACTTAGTTTAGTTTATTACTTGCATATGTACACAGTGTTCTAATATATGAATTGGTCATTGAGGTAAAAGAGTAACAGAAAAAGTTTTAGTTGTTTGTGTATTAGAGATTTAGATAAGCTCTGGCGTCGTTGTGCTAGAGGTTCTTCCTGTGTAATCTGCCATCAAGTTCTGTTAAAATGATTTAAAAATTTGTTTTTTGGCTGCAAACTAAACCTGAATTAGATGGGCTTGGGAATTTCTCCTGTACCATACCTGTTTCTTCATGCATCTCAGCTGATCTTTTAGTTTATCAGGTCAAATATCTATTAACATCGCTTCTTAAGTTATATCTTCACCAAAGTTTTATGCAGAAATTTGAGAAGCTCTTCCTATAGAGTATGCCCATCTTTCCTTTTATAAAGCATGTGGAGTGATGATGTGTTCAATAATGATTTCTACCAGACATTTTGGAACATTGTCCTACAATAAAATGTTGTCTGCCTATATTCTTTTTGCTTGATTGCTTGAACCTGGACTCATCTCATGTAACTACTTTTCAGGTAAATGCACTTCTATGCTCTCTAGATATTGACAGCAATGTCCGTGGTAAGGGACCTATGCCTGAAAGATTTCGGGAGCTTGAAGATTACTGGAATGAGTCTCAAGGCAACTTGAGACTTGGTCCTCCTGCTGCAGACGGCTGGATTGCTGAATTTAGTCAACATAGGGAAAAATACGATAATCCTGATTCATGGGCTAACTCATTTGAGCAACAGTATGGTGCAAATGGTTGGGTGTCTGAATTTGAACATGTGAGAAGTCCTTACTATTCTATTTCTAGCTATAATTTGAAGTTACTCTTTTTTATATGCAAATTAATTTGGTATCAAGTCTATTAACATGAAATTGAAATCCTTGAACTTTATTAAGGAGACTTATTATACTGAACTGACTGCTAAAGCAAACACTATAGGATTACTCTCATATTTCTGTTTCAAAGTTGTGTAAACTCTGAATTTTGAATAATGTAACACCTCCAATACCCATTTTTGGTGAATCCATGAAATGTCCGAAACTAGTTCATCATATAATTAATCAGTGGAAATTGCTTCCTTAGCATCACTTCCAGGTTCTAATTTTAAATTTTCCTGGACTACCATGTTGCTTCTACAGCCTTTTTCACCATTGTAGGTCTATTCCTCTAAAATCCAGTTTCACAATCCCTGTGTTTTTTTCTTTGTTGATGTGCTTCTCTTCCAAATAATTTTCTGAACTTTGATGCAATGCCCCATTTCTTCATTGGTCCTGATGTTGGCATCCATCACCTGTGTATAGCACACATATCAGGAGGAAAGAGCCATTTGGGGAATGTCATCAGAATATCTGACTGTTTGATTCCTTTTCTGTTTTGAGATTATTCTAATTTCAATCAGAACATCCAAAACAATCGGAACCCAAATAAACAGGTCATGAAAGAACATATAACTCAAAATGGAGGGAGGAATCATTTCTTGTTTCATACAATGTGTCTTTGATGCAATGCCTTCTTTCTTCGCTGGTCTTGATGTTGGTATCAGTAGGCTTGGATTAAACCGGTAATTGTAGATAATCAATTTCTCAATGTACCTTGGTATAAATTGTTATGTGTAATTCGTTTCATCTTTTGTTTTTAAGATTATTTTCTCTTGCTATTTTTTTTTTTTGCAGTCCCAATTGTCTTCAGTAGATCAAATGCGAGGTATGAACATGTCAAACTTTGGTGCAATGGAGCAGACTCGTATGCTGGCGAATACATTGGCCCAAAATGGTGACCCTAAATTTCAGGTTTCTCTGCTACATGACTTCTATATTATTTAACAAGCATGTGAATAATTCCAATCCAGTACATCAAAATGAGATATCACAATAGATAGAAGTTCTTTACTTTTTGACTTTTTGCCAATTTACTCATCCTTTCTTCACTATGTTTTTTCTGTGTACTGTTTGGTTTGGTAAATAAAGTAAGAAAGTTAGGAGAAATATTTGTACATTAATTCCCTAATTGATAACTGTTTACTCTTGCAAACTTAAGAATATGAGCAACGAATCTTGTATGTGAATTTTGTGGATAGATATTGAATTTAGCTAA
This sequence comes from Pachyrhizus erosus, assembly GCA_026544285.1. Taxonomy (NCBI): domain Eukaryota; kingdom Viridiplantae; phylum Streptophyta; class Magnoliopsida; order Fabales; family Fabaceae; genus Pachyrhizus; species Pachyrhizus erosus. The sequence goes on along the minus strand of JAMLFT010004299.1, from coordinate 15,830 downwards.
ATTTTCTACTTGTCTGAAGAATTTTACAACTTTGAGGCATATGGTTATTATGTTACTTAGCCTAAATTTCATGCGCTCAAGACACAAATTTTAGGTGTTGCACAAATTCTACCTTTGTTACATTAAAATGTATTTGATTTCTCACCTACATGCAATTTATTCGGTAGTTGTAGTACTAATATTTACAGGAAGGGAAAGATCAGTTGGCGCTTGTGAAAACCACATGATTTAAGACTCTAGGTCACTTAGGACAACATGAGTGTTAGGAATTACTTGTTAACATTTACAGTAGTTCCTCATTGATTTTATAATGGGGGAAAATTATTCTTGAAATCTATTTGAATTTTTTAGTATATTAGCAAGAGTAATTTGATGGGATAGTATTCCATTGATATGCTGATATTTGATGTTTAGGGCGAATGTAATACTTGAGTTTTGAGACAGTATCTCAGCTATCACGAATTCTTTGACAATGAATGGTGGTCTTGGTCTCCTTGTGTGTTAAAGCTAGTGGTTGTGTCTGGGGTTTTCATTGTTGTTTTTCAAAGGGGCTGGGCAGTGTTGAGTCGATACCTTGCATTATTTTTTTTATTATATTTTTCTAGTGCTTTGGCTGCGTTAGGAATATGTTGTTTCTTTTTCTATTGATTATTCAATTATTTTAAAATTAAGAAAAGAGAGATGACATGATTGAGGAGGGAAAAACTGTGAAAGATTGGTTTTGTAGACTCTGTTTGTGCCATGCTATAATTTTTATCAAAGGATATCCTTGAAAGCCATGTGGATGGAGTAACAACTTTCTGTTGAATGTTGATGAGCTTGTTTTTTCGGTGCTATATTCTTGTGCCCTTGTTAAGAAGAATATTTTATTTTCTTGTTTCATTTCTTTCCTACTTGAAATTAAAAAAAATTCAATTACATGCTTTTGTGGTATGCAGAACTCAAAATTCCTTCAATTTGTATCAAAGATGAGCCGCGGTGAGTTGATTATTGATGACAATCAAGTTAAAGAGAATGCATTGCCTGCATCTGGAGATTGGGCAACAGAATACGATCAGCAATATAATCATGGTCAAGCATGGGCTGGAGAATTTTTAAATGATAAGGCATGTCCAATGAGCTTGGAACCATTTTCTTTTGAAAGTGGTTTATATTATTGTTTGGCATATATTCAGATATTAAACTAAGATATATCAAGTAGTTTTTGGTACAGTCTTACGGTTAATCATATATCAAGTTATAAAACTAAGTGAAAACAGGGGAGCTTTCTGAAAAGGCACTGAATAATTATAATATTAAACAAATTTTAAACTCCAAATTATTTATACTTATGTAGTAACTGCTAAATTACTCAGATGCACTTCATTTTAGGTGCATTATGGAATAAAAAATTATTAGAAAAAAGAGAGGGAATGTTCAGGTCAAGGGAATATTAAAATACTACTAAACAGAAGGAAGAAAGTGCATCAGGTGAAAAAAAAAAATGCAGCAAGGTTGCCCAATATATGTAAAGGACAGGAGAAGCAACTCCCTTTAATGACCCATTAGAGTACCACTGAAAGACCAAAGATCACAATCCTATCCCAGAGTTAGTTGTGGGTTAAAGAATTGCCCCTGAAAATGCAAGCATTTCATTTCAATTAGATCAGCCAAAGGACTGCATAAACTGTGCAACAATGCAAAATTTATGGGTCATTGTATGTAAATATGCTTTTAAAACTCAGGGTCAGTCATTTCATATTTAATACAATTAAGGTAGATGATTTACTGCAGTTTTGCTAATGTTTGTATTATGAGCATAAAAACCTTGATTCCAATAAGCTGTGTAGGGTTGTAATTCTGAGTATCTTTGCGGGTTTGAGCTGGAGTTGCAGAAAAAGTTTCAATATTAGAAGGCTTACTTGGGTTGTAGTTTCAATTAGTTGATTTCTAATTTATTAGCAAATTCTTGAGGTTAATTTCTAGGTCTTTTTGCTGGTAATTTGGGTCATTGTGGAGAATATTATATGGGTTGGATGTCTTTTTCACTCAGATGAGATTCTGAAGGCTTTGATTGAGAAGGATAAGGAGATTTCTGGCCTATTGATGCTTGTACTTTACCATTTCTTCAGAAATGTTGTCTGAGTTTTCTATTGAGTTCTTGAGGAGCTCTATCTATATGGGAAAGTGGGTGTTAGCATGGATTCTATGACCTTGATTCTCAAGGGTGGATTTTTTTCTTCTTTTTTGGACAATTAAATTACAGAGTTACCAGTATTTCTTACTTGTAAGTTGTAATGCTGTGTGCGAACTCTGGTGTAGTTGTTTGAATAGGGTTTTGGATGTTTTCATTTGTTGATTCTATTTTTCTTAATGTTTTGATGGTTGAGCCTTGGCACAAAGGTAAAGTTGCTTTGTGTGACCTGGAGGTCAAGGGATATAATTGTGAAAACAGCCTCTCTACATGTAGGGTATGACTACATATATTTGAACCTCCCTAGACCTGAAAATAATGGGAGCTTCATGACACCCTTTTACTCATGCAGGTCTTGATACATCTCACAGTGGATTCATTTTTACTCAATTTTATTTTAAATAGAAAGTGATGAAATCATGGAAATGCAATTGGGATTAATTAATTGATGAGCCCTTTTTTTAAAATTTTAATACTGACTTGTGGACTCAAGGTTTATCATGGACCTGATCAGTGGGCGAATGAATTTACAAGTGAAGGACGACATCATGATGCAGTTGATGATCAGTGGGTCAATGAATTCTCAAAGTTGAATGTTAATGATTGGGCAGATGAATTTGGTCAGCAGTTTGGTGAAGGAGCCTTGGGGGATAGCACTTCTGATAGTTGGGCACATGCATATGATGAGTAAGTCAAACTTTCCTACAGACTGAATTGCAATTGTTTTATTCAACATATAGAACTATTTACTGGATAGATTGACAATGAATATCTTTTCTTATAAGAATATATTGAATGTGTCATAACTAAGCATCTCATGTACTTATGCTTTCTTTGGGGGAACTTCTATGAATAGAATTTGGAAGTTGCAAAGAGATTGGAAAGCTGATTTTGGCTGATGTTTATCTAGTATTCTGGATTAATGTTTTAATCTGGTTTTCTACTTTTCCTTTTTAAGAGAAATGTCTTAACTACTCTTGATTCCCTTTTCCTAATGTCTTTATATTGAACCAAGAGAATGCCACACCTGCCCTTGGAAATTCATATACTAAGCATATATTTCTTTTTGCCTTTATTCTAAATTGATGTGGCATTCAGATTTCGGACAATGTAAAAAATCAAAACTTGTGGTCTAGTAGAAACAATTAGAGGGTTTAAATTGATTCTTTCTGGAGAATTAGATGTTCTTCCTGAACAAGCCTTTTATTTGGTAGGTAATATCGATGAAGCTACTGCGAACTCCAAATTCGGGAGTCCAAGAATTTTATAAAACTCTCTTGATGGAAAAAAATATGAATGAAAAATCCCGCTGAATTGAATTGGGTCACTGCACTTCCACTTGACACCTATCATTAATTAGAAACGGCTTGTTTTGCCATGACCTTCTCTTGAATTCTAAAAACTTCTTTCGCTCCATCCCTGCTGGGGCAGAGAATCCATGGACAACAGGTGAATATTCCTGTACTACCCTTCGTTGGTCCTGAGGGACGGAGAGTCTAGGATAGCCGTTTCTATTTTAAGCCTATATATACCACATAGCAGGAGTGTAATATGAGAGGGTAAGATGAGAGTGATAAGACAGTTATATGATGTGTTGTATGGAAGTTATGTATGTGTTCAGTAACCACAGGCCAGTTATACGCTGTGTTTTAGCAGTTATATATGTATTTCTTAAATAGGACGTGACAGATTTCTGATTCATTGTGTTATATTGTTTAAGTTTGTTTGAAATAGGAGATGCCCTTGTTAGGGCTTAGGCCAGTGTTAGTGTACCATAAATTCTGGGTTAATTCCAGAATTCTTTCAATAAAATCTTTCAGTTTGTGTTCAAACTCGAGTCTAACAGAGAATGGAGAGAAAGAGAAATTTTGTTAAAATATTGGGAGTCACTATTCTAAATATTGAAGATTATGATTGAGAACAAAATACCTTGAGTTCGAAAGTAGTCTGATACTTTTTGGTTTTATTTCTACTGGAAATTGGACTGTTGACACTTGGATGGGATCTGGAAAATTATTGTGTAAACATGGTGCACCATTGGATTTTCATACTGAATGAATGAGAAGTGCATGTTGGTTGGACATTTTTCAAATATAAATGCTGCCATACAATATTTGTCAAGCTAATTGTAGGTTCCTATTTGTCCAATGTAAAAACTGTTGAATATAAAGAAATGAAGTATATTATGATTGTAATAAATATAATATATAGGCATGTTATCTTTGATTTAGAAGAAACTGTATATCCTCTAATTAATTGTAATTAATCTCTTGAGCCTATGTAAATTTTCATCTGTGTTGTATTCAGACACATGATTTTTAGCCCATCTATGTCTCTTTTTTCTACTCTTTAATATGGTATCTAGAGCCTTGTGAAAATCGTGTCTGTCCAGTGGACCCATTGTCCTCGAAGAAAATTTGAGTGACCTATGTATCTTTTTCGGTTTGCCCTTCTCTGCATCGTGCTTCCTCCGGTGACACTTTTTTTTTTTTTCATGGCATCTTCTCTGGCCACTGCCTTTGTTGCTGGTGACTTTTCTGGTGATGTTCTGGCATATGACCCGACCCCTGTCTATCTTCATCTGCCACTTATCTGCATAGCCCCAGTGGTTGCATTGGCATTTGGGTTTTCATGCACTCCCATGTGCCTGTTTTCTATTGCGCCAAACAGTGCCTTGTGGTGGTGCGTCAACCAGCGACTTCCAGCATCGGGTTTGCCTCTCTTGGGCGACCCTATCCCTTGTTTTAGGGCTCCATTGGACATTCTTTGATGCGGACCTCTTATTTTCTTTCCTTTCTCCAAACAATTTGCTTCTTCTGCAGGTGCTGTTTTGACATGGTATCCAACAACCCTACATGGCTTCCTAAGGCGGAGCCTACCATCTTTTCCAACATGCCTGTGTTTATTGAGAAAATGGATGATTCTAACTGCTCTACTTGGGCCTCTATGGTTGGTTTGTGGATTAGTGAGTTAGGATACAAATCCTATCTCCTGTAACAGATTCAGACTTGCCCATTTACCTTAGTTGGCCTATTTCTCTTTGTAAAGGTATACGTTCTACTTGTAATCCCTCATCCTCGCATTATAGTAACCTTAGTTACCATCGCCTTTCCTCTACGCACTATATTTGTTTGTCTTCCTTGTCTTTTGTCTCTATTCCCAATTCCCCAAATGAAGCATTATCAAAACCAAAATGAAGGAAAGCCATGATTGACGAGATGTGTGCTCTTCAAAGAGTGACACTTGGAAGTTGGTCCCTCTTCCTACCGATAAATCTACTGTTGGTTATCGTTGGCTATACACCCTTAAAGTTGGTTGGAACCTTTCTCAGATCTTGGGAGATATAGGAGGTTGGTTGGAAGCTTAACTAACTCATTGTGACACACCCCGACATTGCCTTTGCATTGAGTGTGGTAAGTTAATTTCTAAACTCACCTTGCCCTTTCTTTTGCGGATCCTAAAATATATTAATAATGCTCTTGGCAAAGGTCTCATATATGAGGATAAGGGACATATCCAAATTGTTGGATACTTTGATGTTGACTAGGCTGGCTTACCTAGTGATTGACGCTCCACTTTAGGATATTGTGTTTTAGTTGGAGGCAACTTGGGATCTTAGAAAAGGAAGAAGTAGAATGTTGTAGTAAGATCAAGTGCCGAAGCAGAATACAGGGCAATGACTTTTGTAACTTGTGAACTTATATAGCTAAAAAAACTACTAAAAGAGCTCAAATTTGAAGAGGATTTACAGATGACTCTCAAATGTGACAATCAAACAACTTTATATGTTGCTTGTAATCTTGTGTTCCACGAAAGTACCAAACACATTGAAGTTGATTGCCATTTCATAAGATAAAAACTAGAGTTTGGAGACATTACTCAACTCTAGTGAATAGTTGGCAGACATCTTCACTAAGTCCCTAAAGTGACCAAGGATTAGTCATATTTGTAGCAAGCTGGATACATATGACTTATATGTTCTAGCTTGAGGAGGAGGGTTGAATATAAGGAGATAAAACATATTATGATTGTAATAAATATAGTATATAAGCATATTGTCTTTGATTTAAAGAAAACTTTATATCCTCTAATTTATTGTAATTGATCTCTTGAGCTTATATAAACTCTCATCTATGTTGTATTCATACACGGTTTTCAACCCATTTATGTCTCTTTTTTCTACCCTTTAACAAAATATAAGTGATACATAATGAACAAAAGAATCTTTGGATCTTATTTAAAGATAAAGATTATTGATTGATCTTAATATGGTTGCTCATGAGGATAATAATCCTCCTAAATTTACTTCACTTTTTTTTATTATTTAATTATTCTTTTTACTAACATTAAAAAGTTGTCGTACTTGTTCCTTTATTGTTGTTTTTATTTTTTATTTTCCTCGTGCTTGAGTTAGTCCCATATTTTTTTTTGAGTTAAACATATTTTTAATCCCTTTAAATATGAAAGTGTTCGTTTTTAATGCGTATATTTTCAACTGTTGATTTTCGATCCCTTAAATGTGTCAAAAGTGAACCCGGTATAAACAGATGATGAACCAATTGACCATCAAGAGAATAGGATGAAGGAGAACAAGGCCAATTTGACTAGAATTAGGGCCAACCTATCCAGAATCAACATCAACGTGACTAGAATCATTAATAAACTCTATAACATGGTTCACTTTTGATACATTTTATGAAATGAAGGACCAACAATCAATTATCGAAAATAGAGGAATTAAAAACGAACATTTTCATATTTATAGGGACTAACAACACGTTTAACCCTATTTTTTTTCCTTTAGACTTGAAAATATTACATGCCAGTGAGGAGGTTATTCCCTTATTAATCAAAATCTGTTTGGGGGTTATATGAAGGTTCGTAAATGAGCAAGTTGCTGCCAAGCAGCAGTTAGAAAGTTCGAGGGGTGTGTATGTCTTTTCAGATTTAAATCCTTATGTTGGTCATCCAAATCCGCTAAAAGAAGGCCAAGATCTATTCAGAAAAGGACTTTTAAGTGAAGCAGTTCTAGCATTGGAAGCTGAAGTCCTAAAAAACCCTGAGAATGCTGAAGGGTGGAGACTGCTTGGAATAGCACATGCAGAGAATGATGATGATCAACAGGTTAGGTTATACCTTATTGATGATAAGCCCCCCTATTTAGTATGCTATAATACAATTGTGTAGCTGCAATGACATCATTTACTGGAGCCATACAAAATATTCTACAGAACAAACAATTCTATTTGTCAATTTGTTTTTATTTATATGTCAACAGTCAATGGCAGAGATGGTATTGCTGTTCAATGAATTATGCCATTCAAATTTGCTTCTTTGCCGAAACAATCAAATGATTGTTATGGTACATAGTAAACAATTTATGCTTTCAATTTGGTTTGGAAAAAAATGGTTAACTGAATAGTGTTTTGTTTTCCATTTCATATATACCAAAAATAATATAAAATGGGTGTTTTCATAACATAAGTGGTAGAATGCATTTAGGTGAATTAAATAGAAATCTTATTATTCTATGACTTATTTTTGACAGCTTTTCTGTCTCTAAGGTTTTGTTTTAATATGGAAACTCACTATCCAAATCCTCCATGTACATTTTGTGCTGCCACTTCATGTAATTTTTTATTGACCAATGTTGTCAATGGCAGATAGCGGAACATGGCGGAAGACCAAAATTCCGCCATATAAGCACGCCATTGTGCCTTATGGCGCTGCCATAGTGGACCTCCCTTCACAAATTACCTATGGTGGTTGACAAGAAATCCGCCACGCCATTCCTCCATGGTGGTGCCATGGCCATTATTTAACAACACTGATATTGACTATTTGGGATAAAACCGACACTTTCTTCATCTTCATTGTCCCATACCATTTAGAATCAGTTTGTTTAAACTTAAAATAAAGTGTTTTTTTAAGAAACAAATAATATTTGTTTTTGAAAAAAAGCAGAAAACTGCGTTGAAAAAAACAGTTTAAACAATCACATAAAAAAAGAAAAAAACTGCTTATTTATTAGAAAAAAGTGTTATTGTTTTTTTAAAATAAGCATCGACGAACGGGCCCATAGTCTAAGTGTCAGTACTTATCTCAATTTAGCCATGTTTTGCATTGATCCTTCCATTACTTTGTATTTTTGAATGTTTACTTTAGAATTTAACTGTTTTAAAACTTCTTAAACTTATACAGGCTATTGCAGCAATGATGCGTGCACAGGAGGCTGACCCAACAAACTTGGAAGTGCTTCTTGCTCTTGGTGTTAGTCATACAAATGGTTAGTGATTGCTTCTGGTTCATTGCCTGTATGAAAGACATAAACAATAATAGCAACCTAGCTTAAAGATCATTTGTCACATCAAGCCTTGATGCTAGCTTGAATTAATTTCATTTGTATGTTCCTACCCATATTTTTGGAGTTTTTCTTTGATGAAAATTGTAGAGGTTGGAGAGCTCTTAATGTACTTTACTTGCTTTACTTTGTACTTTCCTGCTTTGAAAGGATTCTTATACACCATTCTGTTTTGCTGAATTTGTAAATGAAAGCATTTATAAGAATGACTTGTAGGGTTTGCATTGTATCCCTAGATATAACATATTGAGTTATCTGCTGATATTTGCAGAACTGGAGCAAACAGCTGCTCTGAAGTATCTATATGGATGGTTGCGCCATCACCCAAAATATGGAACACTTGCCCCGCCTGAGATGTCGGATTCTTTTTACTATGCTGATGTAAGTGGACTTATTAGTGGGAATTGTGTAAAGAATTATTACATATAGTGGGAACAATAAAAAGCCTCATGCACAACACTTATCAACAGTGGTGGCACCTAACACTTATCAAAGAAGCTGATGGTTCCTAGGGTTTCAGAGGGAATTTGGCCAACTTTTTCTGGTTTGATTTGTTGGACCTCAATTTGAGCCCAATTTAGCTTTTTTGTTATTGTTGTTGTTCTTTATGTAAAACATAACATAAACTATAATAAACTAAAGAATAATAGGAATAATAAATGTAATAGTATGATAAGAACCTTGGGAGAACCATACCACAAAAGTTAGCTATTGTAGTTGGAGAGCCCAAGACCTTATAAACCCCACATTGGAATCCCATACTTCCAATGTGGAACTCAAGTCCCATACCTTGCAATTGGATCCTAACTTCCCACCACGCTCCTCAGCCCTGACACCCAAGCGGGCTGGCTGTGCACTAGCCCTTTAACTAGTCACGAGCGAACAGTACAATGCTAGTGTCACCACTTGCGCTGCTTAATTGCAGCTGAGAGACATGGGGGATGATTCTGATACCAATTGATAAGAATCTTGGGAGAACCATACTACAAAAGCTAGCTATTGTAGTTGGAGAGCTCGAGTTTATAAGGTCTTGGGCTCTCCAACTACAATAGCTAGCTTTTGTGGTATGATTCTCCCAAGATTCTTATCATAGTATTAAAAATATAATAAACTATCTAAAGCATAATATATAATAATTAAACTAAATAATAATAATAACCTTAAAAAGCATAATATATGATATAAAAATAAAGAACAATAACAATAAAAAATATGTATTTTATATAAGTATTTAACTAGGAGAATGTGGGATCATACTATTTGAGATACGATTTTTTATCCCCTCCTGATCCTAGGTAAGATCTTTATTTTAACAACCTTGGGCACACTGGTGAAAGGAAGTCAGTGGCAGGGAAAGGGGCACACATTTGTTGCAGGTACCGATCACCTGAGAATGAGAACTGCCTGCAGCAGAGAGGATTGAAAAACTGAAACTACTGATACTGTATTGAAAAAATATATCTGAATGTTGCGTGTTGTATATGTCCATACATGCATCTTGTTTATAATCACATATTAGGGTACAACAAAATCAGTCATAAATACATAAGAATAAATCAAATCCGTAAATTTTAGTGATTGTGTCCGTGGTTTCTAGTGACAGCTATTTCCGTATTTAACATGTATTGAATGTGCTATCTAATGATTTGAAAGATTGATTTTCCTTTTTGCAGGTTGCTAGGTTATTCAATGAAGCAGCTAAACTCTCACCTGATGATGCAGATGTCCACATAGTTCTAGGGGTCATGTACAACTTATCCAGAGAATATGACAAAGCCATTGCATCTTTTGAAAGAGCACTGAAACTTAAGCCACAGGATTACTCTCTATGGAACAAGCTGGGTGCAACACAAGCAAACAGTGTTCAAAGTGCTGATGCAATAATGGCTTATCAACAGGTACTGTGTATAGAATTTAATGCAATGGCTGTAGCTCTAGTGTAATTATTACATTCAAATGGAACTTAATGTATCAAGATTTTGGGAAATCAAATGTGCGACCATGAGGGGGACATTTATCAAACTATAAGAGTGTTTGTCATGTCTCTTTTCACAATCTAGTTTTAGCTTATTTTAGGATATATCACTAGTTCTTCTTAATTTTCATGTACAGATGTTTCCAACTGTAATTCTATGAGTGAGTATTATATATTTCCTATGCTAAGTAACAAAAAATGAAAAAAATGTAGCAATTCTATGAAGACAGTCAAGTGCTCTTTTTCATTGTGCCTAAATTAACTGCCTTTTCTATCATTGTATTGTAAAGTCATGTTTTTGGAGGAAACAAATATTTTTTTTTTAATTAAATCTATTCTTTCTCAGATGGAATTCACCTTTTGACTAAAACAATAATAATTTCAGGCACTGGATTTAAAGCCTAATTATGTTCGTGCTTGGGCAAATATGGGTATCAGTTATGCAAACCAGGTCAGTTCCCTGTCGGGATTTTATGTTATTTGTATCATACATATCAAGTTGGAAATAGAATCATGCTTATCTCATTTTGGTTTTACTATGTGGTATCTGCAACTGCAAGTGTAAAACTGTAATGTGTATGGCAGCTACATCAGTAGACATATTCCACTTTCTTATGATTTTTGGATCTGGATTTCTTCAATCTTTGCTCCAAAACAAGAGGCAGTACATTGTAGCGTTGGTGGGAGTACATTTGGATATCCTTCTATGCAATGTATTGGAACTTACTTGGTGCGATTCTTTTTGGTGGTATAATAACGCATGGCAAGTATTTTGGACAAGATTAGCTTAGGCTGCAGTTGTGTGCCTTGACAGTTGAAGAAAGGCACATTTACCTTTTATTTGTTTGGGTGTAAAGAGAGGGGAAGGAAATGGAGAAGAGGAAGATAGGATGAAAATGCCAAAATTTTCACTGTTTAGACAAGAAATAAGGTTTTTTAGTGGGGTCCACGAACAATAAAATTTCTAAAATTGAGTTGCTTTCTATTTGACAGATGTTAAAGATGGAGGAATGAAAATGATGGAGTTGTTTATAGATAGAAATTTTCACCTCTTGATTTTTCACCTTCCTATTTTAATTGACTTCCTCAAATTTGCTACTTTCACTACTAATTTTTTGTCGCTGCTATTCTTTTAATGCCAACTAGAAATTTCAAAATTGAAAGAGCTAAAATGTTGTTGAGAAAAATTAAATTTTAATACATACATCCTAAAACCCAATGAATAATTTCATGGTAAGGTGAAATTTTGTTAAATTTAGTGATCTGTGTACTAAAACTGTCAGTCATAATTTTTGAAATTAGAATAAGCAGAATTGGTTTCTACTTGATCTAACTTGTTGTTTAACTTCATCAATCCTTTTTTTAACAATTAAAAAGACTTTTCTTTTATTTAAAAATCAATCCTGTTTCTAAAATTATGCACGTTTATATATAGTTAGAATAAACAATTGATAATTTGTGAATTTTTATACAAATGGGGTATCTTAATGATTAGATGAATGATACTGTTTTTTTGATTCTGTTGACTTCTGCAACATTGATGCCTTTACATTAATCTGGCATTGATTTTAGAATAAGTACATCAAATTATTGATTTTGATGCTCTCAAATTACAAATGTTGTTGATTTGGTTCTTCAATAATAAATATATCAAAATAGTGTTTCAATACCAAATGCTGACCTCCAATTAGGCCTTTAATGTTATTTTTTGACAAAAAAAATAAAAATAAAGGATCATTTTGATATACTTATCAAAACAGGTGTTTACTCTTAATTTTAATTGGTGTATCTTAACTGTGTTAAGATAATACTAATTTACTATACCGTTAACATTTCCTGCAGGGCATGTATGATGAGTCCATTCGTTATTATGTTCGAGCACTTGCCATGAATCCAAAAGCAGAGAATGCATGGCAATATTTGAGAATTTCATTGAGGTATGATATTAGGATATATATTAACAGAGAAAAGTAGATCAGGATTTGACTGAGGTGAATGGGAGAGTGATAATTCAAATTAGTTGTTAATTTTATATTCCCGAGACTTACCTTCAATCTCGTCCTATTTTCCAGCTGTGCTTCTAGGAATGACTTGTTGGAAGCTTGTGATAGTCGTAATTTGGACCTTCTCCAGAAGGAGTTTCCACTACAGTAAGGGTGCGTTTGAGTAAACAGATTAATTAAGCACTTGTTGAATAAGTACTTATCATATAAGCACTTTTGTACAAGTTATTTTTTATAATTGAAGAGGAAATAGGGTTAACCTATTTTCTTATAAACTATGAACTATTTTTATAAGTTATTCTAGAGAGCTTATTGAAGTAAGTTAAGAATAGCTTATGGACACATCATAAGCTAATTTTTAAATTCTCTCAAACATTTTCTAAATTGCTTGTGTCATGAGATAAGTTTATTGATAAGCATTTTCAAATGCACCTTAAATTTTGACTTTTTCTGAGTCGATGAAATACAGGAGGGTCAGTTCCACTGTGGAGGTGTTTGCTTGAACATGAATCCTAATTTTCGTTAAAACTTTTGGATGAGTAAATGGCACAGTTTCTGTCAATAAAACTCCCAGTAGATGTCTGCTTCCGTAGAAATTTCTTGGAGAACTGAAAGGCCGATCAAGTGACTAAGTCTGCTGGTGAATACGAGGCATTATTCTATCAATCTTTGAACATATGGTGCTATATCATGAAAGTACATCGACCTTACACTGGATTTAGGCACGGTCACAGACTCCATTTCTTAATAATTCAAAAGCTATTTATCATAGAATACTAAAGTTAAGGAATGTGGCTTACCATTATAAAGTTGGGTTTATCGTGTATATAGATATATATTTATATATAAATATACAAGATTAATCGCACATCATGTATCTAGTTATATAATTATTTGATCAACTATTAGCCTTGTTGATTTTATAAATAACTTAATTACTATCCCACTTTCCAATTAGCCTTTGTTCATTGTATCTTAGGAAATTGAGATAATTTAGCTACCCTTGTTTTGTGAATTGTAATCTATTAATTATCACTATGTACTATGTTATTTAATTGAGTGTGTATTTAGCACTCAAGAATAATTAAGTACCGTTTGGATAAGTTTTTCTTTCATTACTTATCCATGTCAGGTTTATCGATGTGTTTTATGTTGACTGTCAAGGGTCCAACCCAATTCTTCATTACCAAGGCTTAAAGGACCAACTATGATAAACTAGGTGGAGTTTGTTGAGAATTAAGTAATAAGGTGAAATTAATTAAACTTCTTGTATAAGTTCAAATCAAAAGCTGAGATGTAGATGTTGATTTCGACTTATGAAAGAGATTTGATTTGTTTTGCCTTTTGTAGAAAGGAAGAGATTATGCTATTGTCGACAGCGGTGCTTTATTGAAGCAATGATTCTTGATAGCTCTTCCCTTTTCTTCCTTGATTCTAACCTTGAATCCTTCACCTCCAACTTGGTCTAGTGCACCATAAAAAGTTGAATTAGAAAGAATGAGAAGTTGATCTAGAAAATATGAGAAGTATAATGCAATCCACATGTTTGAAACTAACAAAGGAGTGATTCCTGAAATCATATCCAAAAGAAAGTTGTATGTTTCTCTACTTTACTGGTAAAGGATTGTATTTGCAGCATAACTTAGGGGAGCACTTATCCTTACTACAAAAATAACATTTTGTACATTATTTATTAATAAATTGGTGAAGAAAAACATTTTTGTAAATAGATGAAATGTTTTTATATTAATTATACTCTAACTGATAAAAAAAAAATACTTTTTACGTTAGTTAAAATGACAACCGATGTAAAAAAGTATTTTTACATTAGTTATTATTTTTAATAATGTGATAAGTTATGAATTTTTAAATTTTAATTTTTGAAAGTTGAAATCACATGCAGTAAATGAAAAGTATATATCTCACTAAATTTCACTTTTCTACAAACAATCAAAAAAGAAAATCACATATCTAGTCCTCTTCCAATTCTTGAGATGATAGAGCAAGACTCCAAAGTTTTAACAAAAGAGAAGGATTTTGCTAACTTAAACGGTGTAGGGAAAGGACTTGCTAGGCGGTGTTGTTGCTAACATTATCAAATGAAAATTCACATACCCACATTATTTTTTGGTGAAGGTTCTATTAAGAAGACAAGGGCAATTCTTTTCCCATATTCCATGGCACTCACAAGAAGTATATTGCTTATTACACTAAATTTACCCATAAGCAATTCTTCTCCATCTAGCTGGGAGGCCAGCAGACTTTTGAGATTAGTTAAACTTTCTTAGGTTTATCCCCTATTCTGCGATAACGGTGATCTTGATGGCATTTTGTGGTCCTAGCAAAATAACTCTTTCAAAAGTAGTATGACACCATCTAATTTTCTAATCCTTGCAAAACTAAGTTCAAGTGGCAGAAGCTGAAGTTCAGAATTATTTTTTCCTTTAATTGATTTAAAATAGTAGTTAGAAAAAGTAATATACAAGAATCTTAGATGATAGTGGTCCATGAGTACGGAGGTAATACACTCACACATCAACTTAAAAGTTTAATCCAATCCCTTTTTGCATGTTTGATAAAAAAAACACCTATCCTATCAGGCACCATAGAATATAAAATACTTTACTGAAAGCACCTAATCACTGATAATGAGATGTAATAATTATATTAGAATTTGTATTCACTAGTATTAAAAAATTATAAGAATTTGTAATCAATATGTAATAGTTATAAATTATACTCAATTAGCAGTTATGTATTGTAATTAAGAGACTTAATTATGCACTAAAACTTACAAATTCAGTTTTCTATGACAATTGAATTGGTGAATAAAAAGTTATATATTTCGAAATATTTTTTTTAAGCTAATGGTATTAAGAGATTTTTCAATTTAATAAAATGTGTGCACATGACTCGTAGTAAATTATAAAAATATGAGTTATAATAATAAAAATCTTATATCGTGAGTAAAACATAATATGTTATATTATATATAATAAAAAGTAAACATTAAGAAAATCAATACATAAACATATATTCTATAAATAAATTAAAATATTTACTAATTTTACAATTGTTTAAAAATCAGTTCATGTAAGATATTTAAAATATGAATTAGTTTATATAATATTAATTTTTATATATAATTATATAATCTTTAATCTACACATATTATTTGATTAAATATTCAATTTTCTAATAATAAATTCATGGAATTTAATTAAGATAATATTAAGAGAGGGAGTAATTTTTCATTAAATATGATATTTATTAAATTTAAAGTATTTGTTAAAGATAATAAAAAATGACGTTTATATA
>JAMLFT010004298.1:0-19915 GCA_026544285.1 Pachyrhizus erosus | reverse complement strand
TTCCGATCTAATTAATTTTAAAAAATAATAATTACTTGATTATAAAATAAATTTAATATCCTTAATTTACAAAAAAAATTATCAACTTAGATCAATAATCTTTCTTTTAATTAATATATGAATATAAATAATATATTTAGTACATAATAAATATAAAAAATTAATTACTTCAAAAAAATTTCTTTTTTATATATAAGAATATATTTACCAACGATCCATATACAAACAAATTAATGTATCAAATTCAATTGTATTTAATTAATAAATTATTAACACATTATTAATTATTTGAAGTAAATCAAACTGAAGCACACTAAATTTTCAGATAAATGATATGAGATTATGTGATCTCCAACTCAAAAACACTAAATTTGTAGAAGATATGCCAATTGACATGCATATAAAATCCAGGATTTCACTGCGCACAACAATTTTGAAAACTTGATAGCAATTGAAGTAGACTGTAGAGTGACCGTAAACCAAACTTGTTTTCACTTCACTCCCTAAACCCATTCACAACTAAACAACACATCAAAACAAAACACCACAAAGGTGCTAACTGCGTGAATTCACCCAACCATAGAGAGAAGCGCGCTCATAAGGTCCAAGAGAGTTGAGAATATTGTAGGATAAGTTGAAGTTTAATTTTTTTTTTCCTGCCCCAGGAGAAAATAAAAAATAAAAATAGCATCAGTTTTGGTACCAATTGAATAAAGAACTTCGTGATCCAACCTAAATGAAGCAAAGAAAACTGAATTATTTGCGAATTGCAAAAACTATATGATATGGGTTTTACATTAAAGTGATGAAAATAAATATTAGTAGTTGTTTGAGGGGGTCTAGTCCTGGAGCCATTTCCAGAAAAATGGATGTAAAATTGATGAAAGTACGCAATTCCCTAATTTCTAGAAATTATGTCACATCAATAATGCTACCATCCAATACAGTAAGAGATGCGAAACAGTAGCTGCAAGATCCTTGTACAATCATGGATCAATTTTCAAAATTACATGCATCATGCAGTAAAGTCTATACTACAATCTAAAGCAACTTCCATATTTTGATTGATATATAAATTTTGTCACTAGTTATGATTTAATGCATGGACTGAATCCTCGTGCTTGTAGAGATAATTGAGGGAAGAGACAACTAGTCTTGAAAAGTGTATTCAACACCTGAAAAAAATGTTTAATGTCCATGGATGACCAATTTGCATATTTTTGTTACTGTTCCTTGCTTGAATTGTTTGGACCAAGAACCAATTGGTAGATTCAAATGAGTCAGACACCACATAAGTGTAGCAGTGCTTATGACACCCCTGCATCAAGAATGTGGCCTTTGCCACTTTAAGAGTCCTCTGCATCATACAAATATAGTTGAACTAAAGCTGATATATACATAGGAAAATCTAGGAACAGGCTAGAAAATCATATTGATCAAGGCTTCACTTTGGATGGAATGTTTCTTCTATTGCTGCTGCTGTCAACCAGAATCAAACTCTTAAGTACAAAAGCACTAACTAAGAAAGAGATTTGACCACATACATAAATAACCGGAATCAATAGTCAAGAGCTACCAAAATCATATTCGTCTCAAGAGAACCTAATACATTAGATAAAAACTTAAACATCAACTACCAAAGAACAATCTAGGGTTTCTAAATAAACAGAGTGGATTCAAAGTGTGGAAATACTGAATTTAATAAGGAAATTTGAACTGTAAAAAATGAAAAAATCTTATACAAATAAAAATTACTTAGATAAATTGCTTAACATTATTAATAATGTATGATTATTGGACACATAACTTTTTAATTCTATATTTATAGAAAAAGTTTTAGTAATTATTTATAAAAGATATGAAGCTTCCATCATTTTGTTGAAAAATATAAAAAATATGTTAAAAATTACTTTGAGATAAGTCATACATATCTTGTATGTTCAAAAATAAAGAAGATTTATGAGACAAAAAGAAGTAGTGAAGGGTTCTTCTCAAACCAAGAGCTACCAAAATCATATCCGTCTCAAGAAATCCTAATACATTGGGTAAAATCTTGAACACCAACTACCAAAGGGCAATCTAGGGTTTCCAAATAAACAGAGTGGATTCGGAGTGTGGAAGTGCTGAATTTGATAAGAGAATTTGAACTGTAAAAAACGAAAAAGTCTTATACAAATAAAAATTACTTAGACAAATTGCTTAACATTACTAATAATGTATGACTATTGGACACATAACTTTTTAATTCTATATTTATAGAAAAAGTTTTAGTAATTATTTATAAAAGATATGAAGCTTCCATCACTTTGTTGAAAAATACAAAAAATATGTTAAAAATTACTTTGAGATAAGCCATACATATCTTGTATATTCAAAAATAAAGAACATTTATGAGACAAGAAGAAATAGTGAAGGGTTCTTCTCAAACCAAATTATAGATCAACAATGATGACAAAAATAATAACACACAATCTTTTTTGTCATGTCTTTATTACAAAAAATTAATCACCCACCAAAGAGATATTGATGTAGGTATGGTAAAAGATGCTACATACATGGTCAATTAAGACAATTAGAGAAGATATACATGTCTCATCAACATCAAGCAAAGTCCAAGGTTGTTAAGGATCAACAAGAAGAGTTTGAGGAATAGTTATTTACAATGACATGTTTTACAATTGGCAACTTAAAAAAAACTTAGCTTATATTGATAAAAGTTATACAAATCACATGATATATGATTGAGAATTTTTTAAAGAGTTAAACAAAACTACTATTTCTGATGTCAAAATTGGAATGAAGCACACATTACTGTAAAAGACAAATGAGTAGTTGCAATTAAGAGCACATCTAGATTTGAAATAATTTTAATGTTTTATATGTTCTTGAAATTGATCAAAATCTTTTAAGTATTATTTAATTATTGTAGAAAGTCTACAAGGTGTTGATTGATGATAAAAGTTATGTCATTAAAGATACACACAACATGAAAACGATTCCAATTAAAATGAAAGTTAAGAGTTTTGCTTTAAATTTGATGAAAGAAGAATTGACCACAGATGAAGAAGATAAAAAAGAATATAATATTGATGCATGTGTTTTGAAGAAACTTAAAGTTTAGAAGGAGAATGAAGATATAGATAAAGAATTACCTTCCAACATCCATCAAAGTTAGGTTCGATGTTGTTGTCATGAAGTCCACAAGAAACAATAAAGATGAAGTTGATAAAAAAATAAATAATGCATTGAAAGAAAAGTTCAAGTTAAAGAAAAAGGTGACTTCACATAAAAAAAAGATAAAGATAAGAGTTACGTGTAAAATAAAAAAAATATAAAAAATATCAAATTTAAATTTTGAAGTTCAAATTAGATGCCAATAGATATTAAAACAAGAAAAAAATATTAAAAATAGATATCTAAATATTTGTAATTTAAATTTTAAAAATTTTGTTTAGATTTAAAAATTTAGAATATTATTTAAATAAAAATAAGAATTTCATCTTATCATTTAAATTTTTGAAACTATTAGTTTAATTTTAATGTTAGTAATTATACTTTTATTGTATATAGAGAGTTCATCAATAAAATATTTATGAAATTCCTTCAAATATTATATTTATTGCATGTTAAAATGACAAATTTTAGGGTAGGAGAGATTGGGCAAGTCTCCCACAATGGGAATGGAACTGAAACCGTTAGATATATCAGTTTCACTTTTTTAATCAAAGGTCAAGATTATTTTTCTTTTCTTTTTTATCCTTTTCCCAATTTCTTCCTTTGTCACTTGTCCTCATCATCTCCGGCGACCCTTCCACCTGTAGCTTCGAAAAAAGCTTAACTTTCCTCAGTTTTATGAATCATGGCCAACCGCTTCAATTTCAACTTCAACTATCTTTTCGGGTTCGACAACCGCTTCTTCTTCTAGGCCCTCGCCAGAGCTTCACGGCGCGGTGTAGAACAGCTCTATCATCTGCCCGTACGTCTCGTCGAGCAAATTTTCAGCACTGCGCAGCTTTACACATACCCCCAAAAGTGTACCTCCGAAAAACATAGTGAATCATGAAAGGGGTTACGAGGGGTGGATCTGCTATACCTTAGATCTGGTTTGGTTGTGGCTGACATCGATGATAATGCCTGATCCCGCCAGCGAGGCTGAGAACTACCACCAATGAACATCATTCTCAACATAGAGGTTTACTTAATGGTTCCAAAATAAACTACCAAGAAAATACGACGACCTTGTTGGGTTAACAGCTATGCCAAAGGAATTCACAAAAGAGGTTGAAGAGACCATCAACTCTTCTTCCCACACGAAAAAGGCCCTTCTCCATTACCAAAAATCGCTCCACCAACTTCCCACAGAATCAATAGTATGAATAATTTTGTGGAGGGCTTAGTTAATCATTTTATATGTTACAATTCATTTGTCCGAAATTAAAACATTAGATTAATAAGACATCACACCTCCTAGTCATTTTTTAGATGTATTTAAGAAAATAATAATGATTTATTCTTTAATAAAATTTATGATTATCAAGATATCTCATTGCATATGTCCCAAATTAATTTATGAGATAAACAAGTAGTTATACATAAATTAACTCATTTTTATTAAAGAGTTAATATATATGCATAAATTATTATAAATTTCTGATATTTTATTTTAATTTATACAATCATTTTTGGGTCACTTGAAACTTTAAGAAAATTGTTTTTTTTTTAACTAAGTCATAGGCCTCTATGTTTTACATTTGGATCATTTGATTTGTTTGTTTAGTTACTTTTATTTAATTATTTTTTATATTTATTATAATATTTTATTTTAATATTTATAATTTATAATTTAACATATCTCATTTTAATATATATAATTATAATTTTTAACTATTTTAATCTATGATGTCTAAGATTATATAACGTTATTATATGTAGATATTTTAATATTATTACAAAATTAAAATTGTCTAAATTTTTTATCGTTAGTTTTTATTTTATAGTAATTTTTAAAAATCTAAATATAAAGACATTAGACAATTTTATATAACAAGAATTAAAAGAATTAAAAAATTATAATTATAAAAATTAAAATAAAATATTTTAAACTATAAATATTAAAGTGAAATTTTTTTATAATTATATAAAGATAAAATATAATTAAATCTTTTTCTAACAATTTGATTATTTAATGGTCTTCTCTTTATATTGATGAAAGAAATAATGTAAGAAAGTGGCTTGATCAATGAAATTTCTCGTGTAAAGTTTAAAGAAAGTTGTTTTTCATAAAAATAGAGGTCAACTTTAATTTACTAGTCAGAAATATGACTTATAATTTATAAATCTTTCTCTTAACTTGTCAATAACACAAAATACACATAGATCATATAAGTATACCCCTATATATGACTTAATATATAATCTTTGTATGCTACCAATCATAGAAAAAATGCATGTGGGCAAACTAACATGCACATGGGAAAATAGAGCCCCATTATTTTT
This sequence comes from Pachyrhizus erosus, assembly GCA_026544285.1. Lineage (NCBI taxonomy): Eukaryota > Viridiplantae > Streptophyta > Magnoliopsida > Fabales > Fabaceae > Pachyrhizus > Pachyrhizus erosus. The sequence continues at coordinate 14,419 of JAMLFT010004298.1, read as the reverse complement.
TTTCTTCAAAAGTTCTCTATTATTTTTTCTTCTTTAATATTTTATTTTTATTTGTCCAGATAAAATTGAACGATGGTGTGATTGGTTCATTTCTACTGGTGGTGTGACAGTGCGCTCCGTGAACCTCACTGGTACTCGGATCTCTGGCTGTGATCGAATCGTAATATAAGAAGTATGCTTTCTTATCAGCTTTGGGCTTTTCTATCGTGTTTATATGCCAGAATAAACAAGTGAGGTGGAGGTAGATGCTTGATTTATGTGCTAAAAATATATGATTAGACTTGTATTAGAATCTGCAACCTTAAATGGAATACATTCTTTTATAGCCCTGAAATGAAATACTTAAGAGTGGAATATGAAAGGAAATTAATTAGCCCGAACAGTGTAAATAACATATGACGACTCGAAAGCACATTAGGTCATTCAACTCAAGAACTATGATGCAGCTTAAAGTGACCATTAATTAATTATATATATGATGAATTTCATCGCTCGTCATGCCACTTATCCCACCAAATTCATGGTGTTAGTAATGTGCAGGACATTGACCTTAGATCATTTGTACGGAAGGCTACACCAATGTCTAATTAAACGAAGCCGGCCTATACTTAATTTTGCTGACTTTCTCATCTTGATATATTGTGCCTTCCACATCACTTTTTTGTTTTTTTTTTTATCATGGCGCTTTGTTTTTATATCATGGCGATGGACTAATTAAGCCTTATTATTATTGCTATCATATCTTGGAGCTGTAACCGGTAGCTGTCGTTGGTCTTCTTGGAAGTTATTTTCTGCAGGGGACGGTGGCATCGGACCTCTGCGTTCTTTAGCTTTTCCCCACACAACTAGATAGAGCCCAAGAACCACTATTATTGCTCCAATAATACTGACATCATTAAAATTCAGCAAAAAAATAGGGGAAATAAGGTTAGTAAAGAGGAAAAATGTGGACAATTAAGATGAGAATTGAAGCATATTGAATTGTAGCATTTGCTACTTAATATTAGTACCTTCCAAGATAGAGTTGCTCTGATAAGATGACGCAGGCCAAGCCCGTAACAATGATCATACGCAGGGGGTTAAAAGCAGTCACAATAACTGGGCCCATAGTTTTTGAGACCATGCCTTGTATGTAATACTGAACTCCTGATGTAACTATTCCCTGTAATAAAATTAAGATAAGGTAAAAAAAAATAAAATTAAGGGACCATAGGAGGCAATACTACATTTAGGGGTGGGGTCGTTATGTTTTCATTATCAGCCCAAACAGTTGTGCTAGGTACTTATAACTGTACTATCTATATATCCAATCCAAAAGCACTAACCGCGTAAGCAGGAGCAAAGAGTCGTGTATCCCAACCAAGGGACCAGGCATGAGGGTGGTGACGCTCTGCGAAGATTGCTACAATAGAGCTTTGAAGTGCACCTACAAAGCAAACCCAAGTGGCCAAGGACATCTCTGCTGGGTATTTTCTCAATGTTATGGCCTACATATCACCAAACAACGAATCTTTGATTTCCCATAGGATATGAATAGATATTTCATTTTATCTTATGTGTAGATGTAACCTTAATCAGTAGGAAGGTGGAACGGTAAGTTCCAAATATATTGCCTATTCTGGCAGCGACATACCTGCAATATGTAAAATGCAGAAAAACCTGCACAACCAATAAGGAGGAACAATGTCCCTATGACCCAATGGTTGCCAGTGGGGTTGGCCACATGCTCAGGTTGGATAGCATGGCTAGATGAAGATCGCATAAAACTAAGCACGGGGCCTTTGTACAGTGCCATAAGCAAGGTGCCTCCAAAAGTTACTACTGTGCCAACCACTTTGGCTTGACACGCTAACTCCTTAATCTTCATGTGCTCCATTCTGCTCAATTTAATAAATTAAATAAATTTGTTTATGATTTATGATTCTCTGTGTCCAACCCATAAAACAAAAAACAAGCTTTGTGTTTTTGTCTTCTTACGTGTGTGGACGTGTGCGCACTAGTGATTTTGTTTTGAATGGTAGATTAAATCAATAGGAAAAGGTACTACATTAGTCATATCTACATCGTGGCTGAAACATTCCACCAAAAAAAACATGTATCGTGGCTGAAACTTTCCGTGTTCTCATGGTCTCTATAATTTCGTACCTTTTATATATATAGATAATTCAATTTGAAATATTTACTAAACGACACTAAGGTAGCTTAGTTCAAACCAGATAATTGTTTCACACTAGTAAATTAATATCGATTTTTCTATTTTATTTACCAGGTACATGAAAAATAAATTAAAAATGTTAAAAATAGATTTCACTACATTAGTAACAAAGAGAAAAATTATTAATAAATAATTTATACAATAATATTTTTTTATATTTATCTTCAGTACATGATTTATTACATGTTGATATTAAAATATATAAGTTATATAATATTTGAAGATGTCATATGCTTTTACTTTTGTTAAACTGTCATTATATATATGTATACCAGTATATGCACACACAAAAGAACTGTCTTCGTTCGGCGAAGCTTTGATGCAAAAATTTAATATATAAGATTATCGTCCCACACTTCATTTTATGACAGTATATTGTGAGCTTTAGATATGGAAGTGGTAACTTGAAAGAGCAGAAGAGGACGTGTGCGTTGCCTACTGTTAAAGTCGATGCTAGCAAACATAGAAAGTGACCTACATGCATACTTGATTAGTTTCTTGGTAACGGAATTCATGAGGAGAAGGAGATTGATCAAGAGACTGAACTTTACGATTGATTTTGTTTCATGTTTTCCTTTTTCTTTTAAAATAATGGTACATAAAAAATATGAAAAAGGACATCACTCCATTACAAGGTTACGTCATATCAAGCTTCAAAGACTATTTAAAGCGGTACCCAAAAATCTGAAGGGTATGTATGAAAATTATACTTAAAAAAAAAATGAATACTCGTTATTTCTAATAAATGTATTTTATTAGATATTTTTTAATTAAAAAATTCAATATCTTAATATTTTGTTCAATTTTATAAATCTTTTGTAATTCTCTTAATTTAAAAATAATAAAATTTGTCCTTGTTTTTTTTCCTTTTCCTTCAAAACTATATTTCCAAACATAGCACGAGGAAACAAGCATTGGTCGGACTTTACCTAAACCTTTCTAAAGAAGCGTCTTGATCCATTACTAACCAATCCCCTGATGGACCATTATTTAGAGACTTTTTTTATTTACTAGATAAGCATGTGAGTAAATAGTATGGTTTGATCAAGAATGTTGCATTAGACACGTGTAATTTATATCTTGAGAGATGGAGTGTTTATAATGGAGAGATAGAAAAAAATTGTCCTGAACCTTATTCTAAAGGTGTTTCGATGAAAAAAAAGAGAGATCAAAAGGAAAAAAAAGAAAGATAGTAAAGAAACTGATAATTATAACAAACAATGTAATGAGAAATGAAAAGTGAATTGAAGTTTGGAAAAAGAAGTTGAAAGTGAGATAGAAGAGAGATATTACTCTTGATTAATAGATTACTTACCTTAAAATGACTGCCATGACAAAAGTAATAGAGGGTGCGGAGTTCATGACAGCAGATAGGAAAGATGCCGACGTGAATTTCATGCCCAAGAGCGCGAAGCACTGGTCCAGTATTATTCTACAAGTAACATCATATAATTAATTTAATTGACTATGTGCACTAAATACATATTAATTAACAAAGTGGAAATTTAATTTCATATATTTGTAAGTGTTGGATAATAGATGATTACTCGAAGAAAGCCAGTGCCATAATCTCTGAAAATACCCGGAAAGTCATCTTGGGCCTAACTTTCCTGCAAAAATATTTGATTGAGATGAGCTGAATATGCTAGATGTTACTTTTATGTATATGCATGCATGAATAAGAGGTAAGAGGAAGAGACCTTTCAAGAACAAATGCGAAGGGAGCAAGAGTCACAGAGGCGATGGCATTACGGTAAACGATGAAGACGTAATGGCTCATACCCTTTTTGATAGCATCCATGGCAAATATGAACATACCAGCAGACCCAAATTGAACAGCCAATAATAGCAGATAAGGCCTTGCATTTGTGAACCACATACCCATCTTGCTCTCTGCGTTTGTGAGAAGAGAAATTGCTTCTGCTTGATTTTGTTTAGCTGCAAGTCACTGCGAAAGCAATGCTGGCCATCTTAATATTTATACCCAACCGGTGAATATATTTAATAATATTTATAATCCAAAAAGCTCCTTTATAATTCTACTTTACACGTTCCCGGCAGCAGTAAGATTAGAAGGTGAGAAATTAGCACGGTTTGCTGACTAATCTTCCAAGAAGCGTAATTAATGTGTGTATACATTACCGGAATTTATGTACTTGTCTAATATTTTGTCCATATTTATACTTATCTAGTATCATTTTTATTTAAATTTATCATCTTAATTTTAAATTGTGAATCATGTTTTTATTTACAGTTTTGTGTATCCATTTTTTAGTGACAGAAATAATTGTATACTTTTTTTTATCTTTACACTGCACACTTTTCATGTGAAAGCGAATTCGTCTTCGTGTGCAAAACACAATTTGTTGGGGGGAAAGAGCAATGTCATTCTTGTAATGGTTTTTTTTTTTTTTTTAATAGTTTTTATATAGGCATTTTTTTAATCTCTTTTAATTTATGGAATTATCCATCTTTTTTCATATTTTCCTTTCTTTTTTTTCTTTCCATTGAGATAAATTATTCTCAAAGTTTGTTGTACACATAATTTTACTCAAAAAGTAATTCACAGAAAAGTTTCCTTCTTACCATTAACTTTAAGCACGTTAAATACATGTTTGTGTTTTTTTTTAATATTTTTTTAACTTTTAAGAGAATTTTTGAAAAACAAATAATTATTTTCCTTGAAATAAGTTTATCTAAACATTAAATTTTGTCAAAATTGCTACTGTAACCATAAAATTGCAAAACTCATTTTACATTATTTTATTTTACAATAAACGAAGACAGGAAAATAAATAAATAAATAAATAAATAAATAAATTGTATTCTTATCACCTAATCAAATATTTCACTACTCAAACTCTTAATGACTTAGGCTATGTTTGAATAAAACAAGAAAAACACTTCTATAAATTCCAATGAACATTTCCAGATTTCAATGCATAAAATATAGAAAAAAAATATTTTGAAAGTAAAAGTATTTTTCTATTCTCCTAATTGAAATTCAAACATGTGCTTAGGAAATATTTGGATGCCTTTTAGAGGAATTCAAAAATATTTTTTACTTCTAAAACAGAAAATTATTTCTTATTAATTTTTATCTTGGAATTTAAGAATATGCATTGGAGTTTTTAAAAATACATTCTCAACTTTCATTGAACCCTAGCATAAAATGAACTTAACCGAATTAGATTTTCCGTAATGAAAACAAAAAGGTTGCTTTAATCCTGTGTTTGATAGAGATGAAAGAAAATTAAAAAAAATTAAATTTAAATTAGTGAAAAAGTACTGAAAAGAAAAAAAAAGTTTAACTTTTTTATATAACTCAACCATTCTTCATATTTTTATTTTATTTTCTTTTCAACCAAACAAAAAAAAAATCATTATTATATGTGTCTTTAACTGAATTAGATATCTAATTAATAAAAAAAATATAATATCTACACTATAATAATACTTTCTCTCCTACTATTATTATATATGATTAGTTGGTGGAGTGCAAAATTATGCAAAAATAAAAATACGTAAACACATGATTTGTGGAAGTTTGTCTTGAACTATTTTCATCATTAAGGTCACCCGTGTCATATTCATTCTATGAAAGAAAAAGTGACGTTTGATTGTAGCATACGGTTAAGTACACACTTGACCCAAGTACAGTTTAACAAAAAAAAAAAATGATGTTAAGTACAGGATACAGATTGTGTGATAAAGTTAATCACGCGGTAGAGCCAATCTTTCTTCCAGCATTTGCATCTAAATTATGAGGAAAGAGAATTCAAGAATTTGAATCATATGGAATGGCCTACTTAAATTCACGACCTTCTAGACCAAAACATCTTAACCAAATTCTTACAGTAACAAACAGACTAAATGAGCTTAGAAAAAAGATAATCGATCTCAGTCTGAACTGTAGAAATGGACGTGAACATTTATAATTACTTAATTGGAAAGCTAATGTTTGGTATAAAAGTAATGGGCAAAAAGAATTGAAGAGAGGACGAAATTAGAGTTATATTGGGGAGCTAATAGTGCAATGCAACATTAAGAAGCAACCAAAAAAATGCAATTCGTAAGCAGTATCCCAATGGAGAGTGCACAAACATAGTTTGTGGAAAAATTGACACTTGCCACTTGACTAAGTGGAAAACTTGGTGGCCACTTCGTAGAATTGGGTTGCACACCATGTCACCATGCATACACATACGTACGGTGAGCCACCGTAGAACCCAAGTTTGAATTTGCACCAAACACTATAAACCTAATGATTCTAAACCATTCTGGCAGTTTAAATAAAATAAAGAGAAGATTCTTTTGGCTGATGTAATGTAATGGGACTAATCAGATATATGATTTTATTTTTAAAATATATTTTTGTTTTTTTGCATCATCATTTAATATGTTAAATTTTTTTTTTATATCTCCCTTTATTTGTACAAACTTATGAGTTGCTTGTCTTCTTTTTGTTTCTTTAGAAGATAAAATATTCTCTGTTTTTTGCTTCCTCTTTTTGTATTTTTCTTTCAACCATCATATGATATCCATGATCGGCGATTCAAGTAATAATTCTCTCTTGAACATGGTAAAAGACTTAAGAAGGACATTGTCCAAGCCATAAATCATACGACTCTGTTTATATATATATAAAAAAAAAACCATACGACTCTTTAAACACTGTGCCATAGTATATATCTATATCCATTATGTTACATAACGCCAGTTCATAATATTACTACCATTAGTGTAAAAAAAACTTTTGAAATTGATTAAAATTAATTTTTCATATGAATATATGACTATTATAGATGGAGACAATATAAAAAATCAATTTTCTAATCTAAAAAGTAATTTCATATAAAAAAATATTTATATAAATATAAAAATTAAAATTAATCAATAATATTTTAAAAAAATGTAATTGAAACACTAAACATAAACAAAAAAACAATTCAACAAACGAGATTCATTTCTTAAATCAATATATGAAAAAATAAGAAAATAAAAATCTTTACATAAATGTATAAAAAAACTCATTAACAACATTTTTTTATAAAAAAAAACAACATAATCTATACATAATAAACATTTAAACATGAAAAAAAAAATCTGAAATGAAAAACACACATAAATATATAAATATTAAATAAAATAAAAATAAATAAATAATAATAACAAAAACAAATTATATGAACAATAAAAAGAAGTAAAAATTTATAATATTATTACATCCATGAAAAAAAAAATAACTCAACCCAACTTAATTCAACTTAATTACAATAAGAAGTGAATCTATAAAAATGAGAACACAATTTATTTCAAAATAAAAATAAATACGTAAATTGAGAGCTGAGACTTTTTTAAAATTGTGAAACTTTTTTAGATTAATTATAAAATAATTGATCTATAAAATGTTTTGTTAATTATAAAAATGTTATCATATTTTTTTAAATTGATTTTTTTACAATCAATCTAAAAAGCTATTATAAAAAATGTTTTCTACCATAGTGTATTAATTAAATAATTTTGTTAAATCTGTAAATTATTTATATAGGTGGACAATTCTTTCACATTCAAGTTGAGATATTATATCTCATCATACGTAAACTAAGTTGTACAAAGAGAGAATGAGTGAAATTGATAATGCACTTGGACATGCTGAAAACTGTTACATACTATCATTTTGCTTTCACCTATAGTAACAGATTCTACATTACCGCGCTCTAATAACAGTGTTAATTTCCTACTCAAATACACTATTCTTCTTTATTTGTAGACATCCACCACTGTAAAAATTATTCGAACAGCTAACTAAGTCGCGCAATACCAATTGGTTCATCCATTAATATATTTAGTTACCACTTTTTAGGTCTTGTTAAGTTTGATATTTTTTTTATCAACTTTCCTTTCTTTGGTGCGCTTTCCTCTTCGGCTCGATTCAATTTGATGCCTCTTTTCGCCCATCTCATCACTTTCACCGCACAAACCCGACCTCTTGATTTCATTTTCACAGCTGATAAGGCTCTTACTTAATTGGGATATGAAAGTAATGCCATGGCCAACCACCATAGAATAATCCGCGTAGGACAGATTTTGAAGCACTACAGTGTTCGTTTTGCAAAAAATTATTAGCTAGTATAGGATCACTGTGTCTTTAATTCTGATTAATATTTAGATAACATGTATTTATGTTTTTAATATATATATATATATATAATAATACCACCCAACTACATATTATATAAAAACTAGTGAAAATCACAATTATCTTGAATCATCTTTCACATTTTATAAATTCGTAAAAAGAAATATTAGTACTATATTAAAATCTATACAGTAATGTGTACGTGTAAAGCATTACAGATGATGCAGAAACCTTTTGGTTGTCAAGATTATGTTTGAATGGAGGGATTGGAACATGGAAGAAGAATTTGTTTTGATACTATGTTGTAAAGATTTTGATATTATAATCAATTAAAAACTACTTTAGATATTATTTTTAAAATAATTATAAGAAAAGTTAACAATATTATCATATATAACATCTATAATTAAATAATAGTATAAAAATATGTGTATTATTAATGTATTTTAATTAAATTGTTCAAAGGAAAAGAAAAGGGAGTGTTATTTTTTTTATTTTTTTGAATTAATGTTACATTTTAATTTTTAAAAAATAAAAAAATGTGATAATCTAAAATTTCAATTATTCATTATTTATGTTTAAAAATATTTTCTAACGAGCAGATCGAATGAACAGATATTATTATGGTTCGATTTGGACGGTTATCTCCTCATCTTCCTAAGTTCGAATATAAAATTATCTAATTTCTCTATAAATCACGTCGTCTGAAGTCCAAACACATTTTTAAACAATTAATTTTTACATTTTTATAAGACATATTATAAATTTGTCTTGATTATTATTTAATTAAGTAGATACAACAATTGAAAAAGTGGTTATTGCCTAAGCGCACTTAGTTCTTTCTGCGCAGGGTGGTTGAAGTGCGTGATTTTCGTGAGAGATTATTATTTTTTTTTTAAAAAAAAGAAAAATTATTCTCTGAATAAGGGCCTACGCCTAACTGCCTGGTTTTTATGTTGACTGTGTATGTCCCCTGCCTTCCGGAAGCTGCTCTGATGTCAGATCAGAAAGAAGGTATAATTTTTTCTTATGACTAATTTCTAATACACTTTGTAATTACGTGTACCAAACTTTGGTTTGTGGCCACACTTGGTTCTCTAGTCATGTATTCTTTATACTGATATTAAAACTGTCGGAAAGTCCCATGTATTTCCAAAACTTTGTTTCTCGTTCAAAAATTTAATGCTATTTCTGTTCTTTTGTTGCAAAACAATGATTGTTCATTCGGATGAATATTTAGGCAAAATTTTAAATATCTGTTCACCTTCTCTTCCATCCATTTTTATTCAATTCATTCGTACTCTATTTAGTCTCTTTTTTTAAAAAAAAAATTAATTCTTTATTTTAAAAAATACTTCAATATATAAATCTCAATTAAATAAAAAATATCACATTAAAATATTTTAAAAAACAAAGAATTAAATTAAAATTTTATTATGAAAGATTAAATTGGATAAAATAAATAAATAAATAAAGCTATCAAACTAATAATTTAGCTTTCATTCTAACTCAAACTCTAACTCTACCTAAGTTTTCTTAAGGTAGGGTGTTAGTCTATGCCAATAGTTTTTTTTAGTGAAAGCGTTATGTGATGTGAATTTAATATGTAAAATATTTTTTGTTTAAATAATGTTTTCAGTTTTTGAAATACAGTGTTGTGATCATTTTAATGTTCTAAAGTTTTTTTTTATTCCTATATTTTTTTCTTTTATTTTAGTTTATGATATTGCTATTCTAGTTTCTTTAAAATTATAAATTAAGTCTCTTTTATCAAAGAATTTTATTTTAGCACCTGTAATTTAAAAAATATTAAACATATCAATCTCTATTAATTATGGCATCATTTAATAGAAATAAAAAATATAAAAAAGTAAACATAAAAAATAAAAAGAGTTCAAAAAATATCATGCATTATAATGACTAAAATTTATTTAACTTTAATTGTATATTTCATTTTTATTTTTTTAATTTAAAAATTTTGTCACTTAATATATTTTTCTTTTGCACATTTTATTTTTTTTATTAGGAAGTCATTATTAGTAAGTCATTTGTGTTCATTAATTGATGTGATAGATAATATTATGGGTTATTGATGTGATAGTTCACAAGACATTAACATGAATTGCTAATATAACTTGAAAATTAAAATATACTTTTTGTTTTTTTTTTTGTATATTTTATTATTTAATTTTTTTATATATTTTCTTCCACTGTAATGTAATTAAGTATTTTACATTTAAAGTAAAATAATACAACTAAAATGTAAAATACCTAAAGTAAAAAAAAGTATACTACAAAAATACACAAAAAATTTAGAAATGCAAAAAAGCTCAAGTTAATGATAAAAATGTTAATGATAAAAATGTCACATCAACAACCAATTAATTGACACAAATTGTTAACTAACATATGTGTAAAATTGGATAAAAATAGATACAAAATAGACAAAAAGAAAAGTTAAATGACAAAATTCTCAAAATCGTAAAAGACATGAACAAATATATGCAATTAAATCAATTATTAAAGTCAACATTTTTTTAAAGGAATATGAAAAAGATTTAGGTTTGACAAAAAAAAAATATGGATTAAACATATTTTTAGTCCCTATAAATATGTTAATGTTTATTTTTTGTCATTCTTTTTATAATTGTCGACTTTAAGTCCTTTATTAAAAATGTATCACATTAAACTCTAACTATTAACTCTTTAATGTAACTAATATTAATATCACAATAATATTGTACACGCGAACATTTTGAATGGTGTGTCATCCATGTGGTTCTCATGCGACACCCACATTATTTTCACGTGATAAATGTTTTATTGTTCCTAAAAAATTTTCAATGTCTAATTTTAGCCCCTATAAAATTTTAATTCTAATTTTAGTCTCTATAAAATTTAAAATTTAGGTCTCATTTGGGATGATTTTTTGTTGAGTTTTGAAAATTTTAAAATTAAAACCAATTTTAGTTTTGGATTTTTAGTTTTAATTTTTTTTATTTTTACTTTTAAAAAGTTGTTGCAAATAGAAGATGGATAAAATAAGTCAATCAATATACCTTATCTTCTTTTACTTTGAAATAATGTAATATACAAAATTATCAACGATAAAAATAATTAAAAATAAAAAGTAATTAACATGCTCAAAAAATAATAAAAATAGTAAAAAAATATAAATATAAATTTTTATGACAAAAATAAATATTCAAACTATACAAATAATTAAAAATTACACAACTATGACAACAACAACAGTAATAAAAATATATAACATTAATGTTTTTACAACTTATATTTAGAGTCTATTAAATAAAAAATTATACATGAATAAATAATATTAATATTAAAAAATATCAATGTTATGATAATGGTGACAACAATAATGATAGTAGTAGTGATGATGAGACGATATTAGTGGTGGTGTTGACAACAGTAATAAAAGTAATAGTAATAATAATGACAAAAATGACAACAACGATGATAAAGATAATAATGATGGTGTTGATAACGGTGGTAGTGAGTGACAGTGTTAGTGGTGATAACAATGAAAATGTTTATTGGCAAATGTAATGAGTTTATGTTTTTTAAAACTAAAAAAAATCAAATTCACAAAATAAAATTTATTTTGAGAATGAATGTAAAAGTGTTTAAAATTAAGTTAAAAATAATTTTAACATAAAATTTGCCAAATGAGCCTTGTTTTAAAAGTTATGTTTAAAAGCTCACCACCACCTCAAACAAACTCTTAGTTTTTATCCCTATAAAATTTAAAATTTGATTATAATCTCTCTATAATTTAAATTTTGATTTTAATCCCTATAATATTCAATGTTTGATTTTAAATCTCTAATATCCTTTTCATTCATTTCCATATTCATCTTACCAATATAATCATATAGTATTATTCAAATCATAATTTTTAGTTCAATTGAGATTTACTTACCAAACTAGTTCAATCAACCTCAAGGTCAATCATATATAGGATTTATGATAGTATGTTGTTAAACTTTAATCTAAAGACATTTTTTATTAAAAAAATGCTAGCAATACATAATGGGTTTGATTTTTAAAAATTAAATTTGATATCTTTTTTAACAAGTTTAGATTATGCTTTGAGTTGTTCTAATCCAACCAAGTAATTTATATTCTTTTAAAAAAATTATATTTTTTAACAATTATGAATTAATAATAATATTTTTATTTAATATTCTAAACAAAATAATATTATATTTATTTATATTTTTTTTAAAAATATAAATTATAAAATACATGTTAATTTAAGTATTACGCTTCTTTTATTTTATAATGAAACTATATATAATTTAATATTGATATATTATATTAATAAAGTATGTTTACCTAATCTTGTCCCATAAATTATTTAGTATTAATTGAGTTCAATTTAGGTTCACATACATGATCCTAACAAAATTTGCGTCAAGTAGGAAAAAAGATAAACATATCCTACCTTGTACTACAATTACCCTAACAATAATCTTATGGAGTTATGAATATTATGCAATCTTTTGTTTAATCATCATTTACTTATAATTAGACTATTAAATTTTGAATTATCGTCTTTACTAATTCAATGACTTATTTAGTTTTAAAAATCTCAGTGCTATTATTAGATGTTAGAATTGAAGGTGAAAATGGAACTATGTGACCTTATATAACTTTAACCTTTGTTGTTAGTTTTTTTTTTTGAAGTCTTATTGCTAATTCTTAATAATTGTTAGTTGAGCATTTATTAATTAGAAATGTCATAACATTGAAATTTACCAACACAAGCAAACATTCTATATATGTTGGTTCCAAGGGTTCGATCAAATCGGTTAGATAATTGGTTCCATTTAAATTAATCATTATGATTAGTGCAATACTATATGATTCTCTTGTTAAGATAAATATGAAAATGGATAAAGAAGATATTAAAATTTTTAAAAATAACTAAAATTAGATAAAAAATTAAAAATTAAAATCAAACTTAGAATTTTATAGGCTTAAAATCAAAATTTGATTTTATAAAAATTAAAATTAAATTTTGAATTTTAAAAAACCTAAAATCAAACTTATAAATTTTGTTAGAAAAAAAATCAAATTTTAAATTTTATAGAAACTAAAATAAAACTTTAAAAACACATTTGTCAAATGGTAAAAATGTGCATGTATATAATGTTAAGGTGACATCATTGTTAGTTGTAACAATGAAATGAAATTAGTAATTGATAAGTGTCACTATTCAATACATTTACGTGAGAAAATTTATGTCTTTTGTGCCTAACTGTTGTGGAAATTAGCAATTATTCTCTAATTTGAAACTGTTTTTATCCAATCACCTGTTTTGAGTCTGGAAACAAATGGAGACATTTAATCCCAATGTTATATGAATTTTAGGTAGCTGAGGAGCAAGTGATGCATAGATAGAAGAGCAAGAAGATAGACAAAAAGAAGACTCTGATGTTGAGAAGCTCAAACAGGACTTGTCCAAGCGAAAATTTTCTCGCAAGAATCTTGCTTAAGTGAAAATATCTCGCTTAAGAGAGAATGATCTAGAGAGCGGTTATTTGTCAACAGAGAACCTCGCTTAAGCTAGACATATCTAGCTTGAGCGAGATAACCCTTTTCAATTTTATGTACATGGATCGCTTAAGTGAAAATACATCGAGCAAGCAAAAATTCACTTAAGTTAGTACGAAAAAAGTTTAAAAAGAGGATGGGAAAAAGAAATTAGGGTATACGGAGAGAAAAACATCTATCTTGCAGCAGTTAGGGCTACCATGAGCGGCTAGCTTCTTCCTTGGGGATTGAATGTAATATATTTGAACTCAATTGTATTTTGGTTATGGTTATATAATTCTCTTTCTCTACTTATTCTTGGTATTTCCATTTTACGCTTACTGTTGGCTTCTATCTAATCAATAGATCCCTTATTTTTATTCTTAGATATGACTGAAAAGTACGTGTAAGAATTAGATCTGAACGAAAATACTTGATATATTGTAATGCTAGGAATAGATTTCAACATATCAATTACCTAAGAGCATTTGAATTTAAAGCTG
>JAMLFT010004297.1:0-19917 GCA_026544285.1 Pachyrhizus erosus | reverse complement strand
AATATAATTATACTATATAATAAGTATTATAATATATATATATATATCATAATATTATATTATAAAATCATACATAAACCAAATTTAGTATGTTGTTATTTTAAAAAGAGAAAAACATGTCAATTTTATTTGTAACTTTTATCATTATTAAAGCAGTGATTTTGAAAAGAGAAAAAATGATAAAAATAAAAAAAGATATACCTTAATATAAAAGAGAAAAATAAAAATGAAAAAAAATATAAATATATATATTTTTTGTATACTTTATACTTGTAACAACTTCTTGTCCTATAATATAAAAGAAGTTTTTGTTTTGTTTATATATGTTTAATTTTTCTATCTCAATTTTTTTTTTAAATCAAACATAAAACAAATATACTTGTCTTCTTCACTCTCATGATTTCAAGTCAATAAACTACAATTCAAAATTCATAAGCAAAAGAAGTTGTGTTGATTTATTAAACAGGACAAAATAGAAGGATTAAATTTTGAGATCTTGCGGAACAAACTAATTCAAATTTCATAAGCAGAAAGGGTAGAAGGGGATCTTGGTGAAACACATGTATCATGTGGCAATTTTGTGAAGTAAAACAAAAATCGATTACGGTCCAGGTGAATCGTAAAGAGAAAATATTAATGATACAACGAATTCTATTGGGTTATAATTTTCAACCGTAGATTAATTTTTAACATAAAGAATGAATGAGATTTATTAAAGAGGACCTAAAACCCCTCTTTTAAAAGTAAGAGGATTCAAATCCATTAAGGATTTAATTAAGATTGGAATAATTTTTTAATCTATGTAAAAATAGAGTGATTTTATTTTGTTTAATCTATTGAAATTTAAAATTTTTTTATTTTAATGTATGTTGTGAAGTAAGGGTAATACCAACATATTTAAATATTTAAAAGATTAAAATTTTAAAAATTAAACTAAAAAACACTTTACTTTATAAGAATCAAAAGATTTTTAAGTCAAAAACTAATAATTAAAAAACATTAAAAACTCAATCAAATATTGATTAGATAAGAATCTTAATCAAATAATACTTTTGTTAAGAAAAATATATATTAAAGATAAAATACCTCTTGAT
The DNA here is from genome assembly GCA_026544285.1 of Pachyrhizus erosus. Lineage (NCBI taxonomy): Eukaryota > Viridiplantae > Streptophyta > Magnoliopsida > Fabales > Fabaceae > Pachyrhizus > Pachyrhizus erosus. The sequence continues at coordinate 18,823 of JAMLFT010004297.1, read as the reverse complement.
TAGCACAAAAAATCCTTAAAATAGGAAAAAAATCTTTAATTTACTAATATTTCTTATATTATAAATATTGATATAAAAACCCATTCCCTTTGTTTAAGGGCAATCAAAGTCGAAAAGAAAAAAAAAGTTATGACATTTTATTTTGGCATGTTGGATTACCTATGCGTTTATAAAATTGAAACTTTGAAAATTAATTTATGCATCCTAATTTTGAATAACTAAATATTAAATTATGGGTTGAAAAGTCATGAAAGACATAATAAATTTTTGAACTTAAAAATCATGTATATTAGTGGCTAAAATACTATATTAAGAATGAGTAATTTTTTAGATGTAAATGTAGTGTGAGAGATTAAAGAAAGCAATGAGTGGAATAAAAAAAGTTTAATATTGAGAAATATTAGTAAAAGATAATACCTTAGATTATAGAGAAGAATTCATAAGAATTAATAAAATATTATTGGTGGATGTAAGGATTAATGATGATGAAAAGTTTGGTGAGGAGTAAACATGAAATGAAAAACATAAAACATAAATGATTATATGGTATATTGTAATATCCTTATGTAAGAATGTTATACACTAAATGATCGGTATGTAGTAAGTGTCACGGGGATGTGTGACACTAGGAAGATGAGGACTTATTCCTTTATTCTTTTGATTTGAATATATACATTTGATTGAACAAGATAACCTATCTTATATGACATAAGTCAGAGTTGAAAGTGGATTGTGACCACCGAAATGAAAAGAGAAATGATCTTCAATACAAGATGAATTGGTAATAGATGCAAGGTGCACATGAAGATAACATTTTTATGCAAGGCGTGAATGAAAACGAACAATAAGGTATGATAGTTAGCGTGGTGAGAGATGTGTTGGTAAGGACATGCTTATTTAAAAAAAGATGATGATGATTCAATATGAATTATTATTTTTATTAATTATATCTATCATCCCATTTTATGGTCATGTCACGAGTACCAAATTAAATTAAGAAGCTTTGCCATAATGATCATGAAGATGAGACACCTTTAAATGCAATCCTTAATAAGGACTATCGAGTGAAAGAGTGCTTGAGTCATAAGATGGAATGGGTGACTAAAACTAGTATATGATATATGTATATTGGCTCAAATGAACCTTTTGAGATAAATGTCGTCAAGTTGTGATAAACTCAATTTGGGGTGAAAGATGAACTAGATGAGGGACTCACCAATACTAACTTAACATCCTCGACAAAGATGAAGCATAACCAAGGTTGGTGAAAGTATTCAATCTGAAGTACCAAGATGTTGGTATGTACTCTTAAATATCACCCAATGAGATTATGTAAGAGCTATATGGCTTAGACATTTAATAAGCATTAGGACCAAGTTTTTATGTTTAAAAACTAAAGAAAAAAGTATAGTTAGTTAGGGAATGTCATTACAATAATTTTTGTATAATGATTATTTGTATGTGGATCATAATATTTGTTTTGTTAGTGGTATCTAGAAGAAAGAAGAATTCACCTCTTAATTTTATCTTTTTTAGACAATTATGGTGCCAAAAAGAAGATTAGTGATTCATTTTGCAATGAAAACTCTTAATGGACCTAGGATCCATGACCTTCTTACTAAGAAAGATCATTCTAAGGTTTTCTTTAGCTTGGTAGGGGTACTTGTTGCTTTTGTGCAACCAAGATATGATAGGAAATAATTAATTTCTCTATCTAGGTATTATGTCTTACTTGACGTATTTTAAGGAAAAATAGCTTATATATAGTATTATGGTATGTATTGCTAACTATTTTTCTTTTTTTTTTAAAAATAAAACATGATGTTTATTCAAAAATTTATGTGTTTGATTTAATTAACTTATTGCGTCATATATTTGAAGTTATATGACTAAAAATGTGTTTGTTGAATGTATATATAACATTTGGAATTAAGAGAAAGAAAAAATTCTTTTAAGTGTTATCTTTACTAATTACGCATTTCAATCATGTCTTTTTTTTTTTTGGTCAAATATAACATTTCAAAAGCTTAAAAAAATATGACATATTTCCACAATTATATTTTAATGATTTATTCTACAATTTAATAAATTTACTAATTAGGTATATTTAAGTGAATTCAAGGAGGGGCATTATGCTATCATTATTATAAACATTTTTCTTTTTTCTCTATTGTAATTAATGAAGAATATTTTAGTTGAAAAATAATTAATCCAAAGAACATTATAGATTGAATCTTATAAAAAAGACTTAACATAACTTTTAATTTGTGTCTTATAAATAAGAATGAAGAGAATATATTTTTCTTATTTTTTAGAATGTACATAGTTGTTATAGGTTGTATAATTTACTACATCTCTATTTATATGACCAAAATTACAATTGATATATATTTTTTTTTATGAGTCTCAATCTATAATATTTTTAAATTAATTATTTTTAGATTAAAATATTTTAAATTAATTACAATAACAAACAATTAAAACATAGAGAAAAAATATTAATAATAATGATAATTTTTAAAAAATATATAAATTTAAGATAAATATATTATTATTCTTTAATTTAAGTAATTGAATTTTATAAATAGAAATTGAAATAATATGATTTAAAGCAACTTCCTAAGAGATACATTGCTTCATACAATTGTTTATTATGTAAAAGTGTTTTTGGATTTTTTTTTGTTTCTAATTTTTCTTTATTTTTTTACTATTTTATTTTCTTCTTCTCTTTTTTTTTATCATACCATTAATTACATTTTTATTTTTCTTTTCATTTTTTTGTTTTATCTTTTATTTTAATCATAGCATGAAAACTAAGTGATGAAAATCTCTTAATTGATCATAAATTTAGCATATCTCAAATATTAAGAACATAAAGATGAAGAAAAATCAAACAAAAAGTAAATAAATGAAATATAACATCACAATCATAACATGATTGATAGGTAAAAAAAAAATTTATGACAAAAAAATATTTCTTTTTGATAAAAATCTCTCAACATAAAAATCAAGAAAAGATATACTTACTCACTTAATACAAAACAAATTTTAATTCATTGAAAACTTCTTATAAAATATTTAAAATTTTTAAAAATAACTATATTCTAGCTAAAAAAAACTAATAAGTCAATCACAAAGGTAAAAAGAGATTCAATTAAACCAAAGAAAAAATATACAATCATAAAAAGTCTAACAAAAACGTAAATTAAGCCCACATGACATAAATTCCTATTTTAAGATTTGATTCTATTTTAAGATTTCTTTAAGATTCCTAGTCTTCTATCACTAGGAATAATATTGCCGTATATATAATATATTTGGGTAAAATTGAGTGATACATCATGCCTCAAAATCCTACGTATAACTATAGATTAAAATAAGGATAGATTACTTTTTTATTTTTATTTTATTCATTTGATTCAATTTGTTTTCATTATTATTAAAAAGTTTAATTTCATTTTTTAATTTTTAAAATCGATATCATTTTTTCTTTCTTATCCTATTGAGAGTAAAAAAGTTATTATTATTGTTCTAATTTACAAATAATAATAATTTTAAATTTTTATTATTTAAACTAGTTCAAAAATAACATTATGTGACTAGTTGTTATTAATAAATTATTTTTTATAATTAAGAGAGTTTTTAAAAGTTATGATTGGAATGTAATTTTTAGAATTAGTTAAAAAATAAAATGATTTAAGAAATATGTTAAGATATTTTTTAAAAATTGTAAAAAATAAATATTTTAAAAATATATACACGAAAGATGAGAATAACCTTATTATTATTTTATTATTAGTATATTACTAATATAGAAGTATAGATTATTAAATTTTTTAAAATGGTAAAGTAATGAAAAATTTAAATACTACAGCGGTAGTACAAAACGGCCACAATGATAAAAAAAATTATAAGAGAATAAAAAACTAAAATTTAAATATAGTGGCCATAAAAATTTGCCACTAGAATAAAAAATCAATAATTTTAATTATATAATAATTTAAAATTATAATAATTGTATTTTAATATTAAATTTATAAAAACTACAATTCAAATTTTATTTTACATATACTATAAAATTATAATAATTTAATTATTTTTACATACATAATATTTATAATATTATATAATAATTGAACTATATAAAATTGTACGATAGTATTATTGAAAAAATGATAACATTGTATCAATTAGGAAAACTAAATTATCCTCAAACACGTGTTTGGATTAAAGAAAAAATAAAATAAATAATTTAATAATGTTGTTAGTTTGATTAGACGAAAATGGTAACATTTTATTAATTTTTAAAATCAAAACACAAAATTAATTTTTTTAATAATAACAATATTAAATTGAACTAAATAAATAAGTAGCGAAAAAAAAATTTAATTTAGCATTCGTTTTATACGAAAAGTAAATTTTTTTTATTTTTTTTATTTTAATTTAATCTAACACATGAGGGGTATTCGAAACTCCCTAATGCAATGTAATGAAAGTTGCTAACACCCCACTCACCACTGTCCAGTGTCATGGTGGAACTTCCCAAATCCCTCTCATCCCACCGTCTTCTCAAGCTTCTCAAAGCAGAAAAATCCAACCTTTCCGCCCTACAACTCTTTGACGCCGCCACGCGCCGCCACGGCTTCAGCCCCTCCCCCGCCGTCTTCCACCACATCCTCCTCCGCGTGGCCACCGACCCCGCCCTCCTCCTCTCCCACGGGCCCCGCATCGTATCCGCCATCCGCTGCCCCTGCCCCGAGGACGTGCCCCTCACGCTCCTCAAAGCCTACGCTAAAACCCGCATGCCCAACGAAGCCTTGCACGTGTTCCAATCCATGCCGCACGTGTTCGGGTGCTCCCCGACCGTACGCTCCTTCAACACCCTCCTCAACGCGTTCGTCGAATCGAACCAGTGGGCACGCGCCGAGGGCTTCTTCAAGTACTTCGAAGCCGCGCGTGTGACGCCGAACGTGGAAACCTACAACGTTCTCATGAAGGTGCTGTGTAAGAAGCGTGAGTTTGAGAAGGGTAGGGGGTTGCTGACGTGGATGTGGGGTGCGGGGATGAGCCCTGATAAGATCACCTACGGAACTTTGATTGGGGGTATGGCAAAGAGTGGGGATTTGGGGTTTGCGCTTGAGGTGTTTGATGAAATGCGTGGACGAGGGGTGGAGCCTGATGTCGTATGTTATAACATGATCATTGATGGGTTTTTCAAAAAGGGGGATTTTGTGAAGGCGAGTGAGATGTGGGAGAGGTTGTTGAGGGAGGAACTGGTGTTTCCCAGTGTTGTGAGTTATAATGTGATGATTAGTGGGTTGTGTAGGTATAGGAGGTTTAGTGAGGGTTTGGAGATATGGGAGAGGATGAAGAGGAATGAGAGGAAGTGCGATTTGTTTACGTATAGTTCTTTGATTCATGGGTTGAGTGAAGCAGGGAACTTGGATGGAGCGAGAAAGGTTTATGAGCAGATGGTTGAGAGAGGGGTTAGGCCAGATGTTGTTACGTGTAATGCTATGCTTAATGGGTTGTGTAAGGCAGGGAAGGTTGAGGAGTGTTTTGAGTTGTGGGAGGAGATGGGGAAGTGGGGTTTGCGGAATGTGAGAAGTTGTAACATTTTTCTCAAGGGTTTGTTTGAGAATGGAAAGGTGGATGAGGCGGTGTCAATGTGGGATGGTTTGTCGGAGGTGGATTCTGCTACGTATGGTGTGGTGATTCATGGCTTGTGTACGAATGGGTTTGTGAATAGGGCTTTGCAGGTGTTGGAAGAGGCTGGAGACAGAGGAGGTGGTGTGGATGTGGATGTGTTTGCTTACTCTTCGATGATAAATGCGTTGTGCAAAGAAGGGAGATTAGACGAGGTAGGTGGAGTTGTAGAACTTATGAATAAACGGGGCTGTAAATTGAACTCTCGTGTTTGTAATGTGCTGATTGATGGGTTTGTTAAACATTCCAAACTTGACATTGCTGTTAAAGTTTTTAGGGAAATGAGCAGCAAAGGTTGCTCGCCGACTGTTGTGTCCTATAATATTCTTATAAATGGATTATTAAGAGCTGGAAGTTTTCATGAGGCTTATGATTGTGTTAATGAAATGTTGGAGAAAGGGTGGAAACCAGATATTATAACATACAGCATATTGATAGATGGTCTTTATGAGAACAAGATGATGGACGCAGCCATTAAGTTGTGGCATCAGTTTCTGAACACAGGGCGTAAGGCTGATATTACTATGTACAACATTGTCATCCATAGACTTTGTTCTTCTGGCAAAGTGGAGGATGCTCTGCAGCTTTATTTGACAATGAGGCAGAGGAAGTGTGTTAATCTTGTAACTCACAATACCATCATGGAGGGGTTTTACAAAGTTGGGAACTGTGAAATGGCATCAAAGATTTGGGCTCACATCTCAGAAGATGAGCTACAACCTGACATCATCTCGTATAATATTATTCTTAAGGGGCTCTGTTCTTGTGGTAGAGTGACAGATGCAGTTGGATTTCTAGATGACGCCTTGTTGCGCGGTGTTCTGCCAACTGCCATTACTTGGAACATACTAGTTAGAGCAATGATTTTTTAAGGAGCTTCAACTTGATTCTTTTTGTGCACTATCATAAATTAAAATAATTTTTTCAACTCCTACTGTTTCCTCTTGTTGATTACATCAACAAGTATTATAAAATACAAGCATTTTTTGCTGGTTTCCCACAAGAAAAGGGATTCCTGAGATGTTTAGGTTTGAGACCAAGCAGTGTTTTGGACAAATGGCCTGTGGCGATGGCCAATGGACTACATCTAAAATACAAACTAGAACATTACAGTATCAGGTACTTGGGTTGATACAGCTTGCCTCTAAGGTGCCTAAAGTTTGGAGCTAGCTGAACAGAAAAAGGACATGTGTTTTAGCTTTTGAGAAATTTATCTGCCTCAGGCTTTACATGAGTTGATTGCTTTCTGTAAGGCATTAGGAATTTCAAGCAGCAATTACTATACTTCTCTATTTGATTAACTAACTTATTAAGCTGTACAGAAAGGAATGACATTGTGTAGTTCTTCGTTTCTCATTAATTGTTTATATGACAAAAGATGCCGAGATACAATTCAGCTTACAAATGTACATGTTTAAAAAATAGTATGATAATGAGAGTATGTTTTTCTGTATTAACTAAGATTTAAAAAGTTTCATCAGCATCACTTGGTAACCAGTTACTCAGGTTTTGGTGATTGTAGTTACATCACCAATATCTGCTATTGTTGATGCCAAAGCAAAGCAGCATGATGTTATCAGGCCCAAGTTATAAGCTTCCACTTGGGATTATTGCATCACGCAACATCCATTAATAATTCTGTCTTCCGGCAGAAACTTGCAGTGAATCTCAGTAACTATTAAACTTCAGTTATTTTCCTCTTCGGTATCAGTGTTTCTTGTTTTTCCAGCTTCTAATGACATTGTCTGTTCGTAGATGAACTGAGAAACTAATGCCACTAGAATAGCTCCAAGAACTGCTATTTTTCTCCAATCAGTTGATGATGAGGCAATATAATGAACTATTGCAAAGGTCAGCAGGCCAATAAAGATGAGGTAAATGCTTTTTCTTGTTCTGCTACCAGCTTTTTCTCTGGCTACTTCTTTGATTTTTTCTGCCTCCTCCTTAGCGTTTGCTTTGTCAACAGGTGCCTTCTTTCTGAGGTTCTTAAAGAATAGTCCTTCGTTTCTTCCGTCCTCCATTTGAACTTCAAACTCATCTAGTTCGTTTTCGCGCTTCTGAATCTCTTGTCTGTTAAGTTCTGCAGATTCCTCAAACTCTACCATCTGGCTCTCTATGTTCGCTGTTATCTGCCAAACACAAATGAACAAAAGAGAAGAGGTCGTTACTAAAGTACCTTTCACATGTAGATTTTCCTTCATGCCGTGCTTCTTGATTGATTGATTATACCATGGTTTGGGACTTTCCAAATGCAAAAAGCCAAAAACAAAAGATGCACTACATGGTAACTTAAAAGTTGAAGCATACTCTGGCACTAGCTTCATCTAATCCTTGGAGGGCATATTGTCCAATCTTGTTAAACTCAGCCTTGGCTTCTTCACCAAACTGGGTTAAGTATGCAGATCTCTCATCTAGATAATCTGTGAGACGAACTTTTTGAGTTTGAAGCATGGCAATTTGGGCCAGCAGTTCTTGTTTACGAATATCTCCTGGTTGGGGAGTTTGAGAATCAGATTCATTAGATTTGCAGAGGCACAAAATTGAACCTTTTATGTTGAGGACTCTGCTGCAGACTCTGCTGCGGTGGATGTTATGTTTGATATTGGTAGTAGTGAAGAAAGGATAAATGGATTTGAGTGCAATCATCTTTACGTAACAGTGTAAGGATGTATTTGCTTTGGTTAGAAAACAATGGAGGGAAGTCGGGGAGAAAAAGGGTGCAGCAGGACCAAATTTTTTGTGATGGCTGTAAGTATTTTGGGCCTCTTGTTTTCTGTACATTATCTACATTGAAAACAAGGACGGGGACATTTTGTTGGAAATATATAAGGATGCTTGGTACTTTGTCTTAGGCTTGATGCCGATGCATACTACAAAATTAAACTTACAAGGCCGAAATAAGCCCAAAAAGATGAAGAAAAAAAAACATTGGATGAAATGTGTTTTAGATCCTTGTTTGTTACATTATTTTAGATCCAATTTTGAAAATCAACTTATTTCAATTTAGATTGAACTTATATGAACATATGATTTCATCAATTATCGTATTGTACAAGTAAATGTTCATTAAATTATTATATTACCTTATTTTCTCTCTAGTCTTATATCCTGATATTCTAGATTGTATTATTATTCTAGTGTTGTTTATAAGTTTATTAGTTCTGAGTTAGTTTTAATTTACTTTTTTTAATCTTTTGTTTTATTTTATTATGTATTTTTTTACATTAAAAATTAGTTTTCATAAAAGAAGTGAAATAAGAAAAGATATTTTTAATAAAGTCATAACATAAATTACAATAAATGTAAATGAGTTAATTTGTACATTGGAAATTTTGCTTTTGATATTGTGTAACATTTTTGTTTAGTAGTTTAAATCTCATCAATTTTACACTTGTTCAATTGGCTTACCAGATAAGATGTTTGATATTTTGAATTAATTTATTACATTTATTATGTATTTGAAAATTTATTTATTATTTTTTGATAAACAACAAAAATAATGACATTATTATGGGATAATAATAAAAAAAACCAATATTATCTCCATTGTCAAGAAATTTCTATGTAAATGAAAGGTATCATTAATTAACTAGTTAATATAAACATCTTGACTATAATTAGTATTTTGTTGAGTTAGAGGATAATATGTTTAAATTTAATGTTAAATACTAATATGTTATTGATCTAAGTGATACTCAATTTGGATATTTTAAGTAAGCTTTTAAGTTTAATAAAAAAAAGAGTAAGGTCTTGAGTTTGAGTATTGTAAATAGAAAAAATGTAATTGAGGGGAGGATCTCGTTAAAGATGACTAGTTAGACTTTTTAATAAAGATTAGTTATTGATAAAATAAGTAGATATTTGACATCAATGTTATGGTAATCCAAAAAGTTAATGTTAAGTAATTAAATCAAATGACACTATTTATGAGAGAAGTAATTTAAAAAATCTTTGGACTTAAAAGACAATTTTTTTTATATATACTTGTATATGGATTAAAAAGAATTTTTGAGGAAAGTATTTTATTTAACATTAATAATTCAATATGAAAAACTCTTTTATGATAATAACTACTAATTTCTTGTAATGTGATTTAGGTATCATTGTTTTAAAAGTTTTTTGGATAGTTGGTAGGAGCAAACATGATAAAGGTTATCATTTGGGCACTACTCATTGAGCTTATGAATAAATAATTTATAACATGAAAAATAAAAAATTTCAAGATGGTTCTTCTATACTACCTATTTTATTTTTTTAAAGTTCTTAAGAAAGTCTTGAATACACTAAAAAGGTTATAAAGGAACCTTTTTGTGGTTCGAAGGAGATGACCCTTATAAAGTTGTATACATTAGCTGGGGAAAAAAGAATTAGTCAAAATCTTGTGGTACTTCAAGTGTAAAGTTGGAGCTCTTTAATTTAAGACTTTTAATTAAATAAAGATGATATTTTCTTATAGATTTTGACACTGTTTGGTTTTCACTCTTACAAGTATAATAAAATATGTTGCTAGCTTAATGAGCCTAGGTGGACATCTTTTTCTAGTTTAATTTGGCGAAAGGACATTTACTTGATTGCGAATGTTACACATGTGCCACCAGTTTGGTTTATTCAATATGTAACAAGAAAAATTATACGCTTGGATTGGTAATACTAGCCTAAAACATTCTTTCCCTCGCCTATTCCAAGTTTCTAATAATAAGGATGTTTATGCAATTGAAATGGGAGAGGTTTAATAACAATTGGTGTTAGGTATGAAGGTGCAAGAGAGTTCTTTTTGTTTGGGATAAAAGAATTGTGGTAACTTTTGTAAATTCTTTGGGTTTTTTTCTTTATGTGTAGAGGTTTATCAAATCAATAAGTATGAAAAGAGGATTATTATGACACATTTTTAGTTAAATTAACTTACTATTTTTTAGAGGCTCAACTAGTGTCAAGAAGTCCACAATTTTCTCTTTCTATTATCTTTAAAAACTTTTGCAAGAGATTTGTTCCACTAAAAGTGTTTTCTTTATCTTGGTGATTTTTTTTGGATAGATTGTTAAATTGAGTTAATCTATGTAAAATATGGTTATTGTCTTAGATGTAAGATATATATATTTTGTCTTGTACTTTTCTTTTGACAAAGATATTCATCACTTATTCTTATCTTTTCTAATGATAAATATGATTTGGTATGTAATTTATGCATCACTTGGATTTCTTGGAGTTTTTTCTAATAATATATTTGATCATTATATCTACTTTAGTTATCTTTTAAGAAGGAAAAAATGGTGCTATACTCATCATCTTTTTTTACACACCATAATTTGATCAACTTTGAACTATGGGTAACAAATATGAATTTTATGGTGTCCCTTTTTTTTTTTTTTTTTTACTTCAAGGGTGTTTTGAATTTGATTAAGCTAAAAAAAATTATACGATTTAAGGTCAAGATAGCCAACAATCAATGTTATTTTTCTTATAGATGTATTGATCTAATAATTTGTATTCAAGTTTGAATACCTCTTGTACTCTATTTATCAACAAACTTTTGTTTATATAAAAAAGGTAATTCAATCGAAACTATATTTTTGTGGAACTACTAAAATTTGAAACTTGTTCAAACTATTTAAATTTTTCCTCTACTAAGCTAACCCTCAACCAAAACTACATTGATTTTAGGATAAACTAATTTTAACCAACTTGTAATTTAGTACTTTCTCAATTTTTGTCATTAAAACTCCCAAATTTGAATTAAAGTAAATACAAAGTTAGTTTTCAGTATTTTTTTTTACTATATTTAACAAAGGTTTTAAACTTATTATTTCAATTAAAATTACACTTAAAATAATTTTTCACTTTAACTCAAATTTATTGAGGGATTTAATGAAAAAAGAGAATATATTGAGAAAATATTAGATTAGTAGAGTAAAAATGTATAATTTATACAATATTTTAAATACGTTAATACTTTATACGATATATTCAGGGACAGTCTAAGTCTAAATAATTGTCTTATCTTGATTTTTTTTTAAAGTTAAAAGAAAAAGTTTAAAGAAGGTAATAAAGTCTAATTATTCAAGTTATTTTGAAAAATAACTATTTATTTTTATCAGTTATGTTTTTTTGAAAGATAAGATATAATTCTAAGAAATAAAAGGCCCTTCTCAAATACTTATAAAAAAAATAATGAGTTAAAGTTTCTTCAATAAATTAAAATCAATTTATGTATTTTAATGTTTGGAAAAGTTAGATAAAAATTTTCTATGAAAATTTAAATACACACATTAAGTTTAGTTTGTAAAAATTAGTTTATTTTATTTTTTATTTTCTTCTCTTATACATATATATGACGATTATTCAAACATGACATAATTTAAGGTGTAGCAAATTTTATAAATGGTGACCCATAATCACCAAGCGCAAACCAAATGGATTTGCCCAAAAGATTTTGGATCAAATCTCAAACACGCACGCGAAAGTAAAAAAAAGACAAATCCAAAAAACTAATAGAATTATGTTCAACCTATCAAAACACTTCAAATAACATCTATACAAATAATTGTTTAAGAAATTGACGCAAATCCCAAGATACAAAATACTAACAAAAAAAAAAAAAACTTCAGCAAATGGACCTATCAACCCTTATACTATTATCTTCAATGAGCAGTATTTCCAGCCACCTTCTTATACCTGTACCTCTTTGCAACCCAGAGATACACAAGGAAATTGAGAAAGCTGAGAATAGTCAAAAGCCAGTAGAAGTAGTCAAGATTGCCTCTATTTAGATTGTCTGGAATCCAACCAAGTCTACCATGTCTTGTGGTGACCTTAGTTACAATAATAACAAGCAGGGTGCTAATGTAATTTCCCAAGGCAAGTGTTGTAAGTGAGAGAGCCATACCAAGGCTTCTCATAGCATCTGGGGCCTGACCATAGAAGAACTCTAAGGAACCAATGCTGGTGAAAACTTCTGCACATCCAACAAGAAAATATTGGGGTACTTGCCAGAAGATTGACAAGGGAATGGTCTTAACATCATAGTAGTTGTTTTTTCTGACTATGTCAAGGCGAACAACTTCTAAAATGCCAGCAACAACCATGGCAACAGTTGAGATGACAAGGCCAATTCCCATTCTTTGGAGTTGTGTGAATCCTTGTTTATGGCCAGTGAACCTGCTTGCAAATGGGACAATGATGCGGTCATACACTGGAGCCCAGAAGATGACACTTATTGTGTCGAAAATGGTGAGGGATGCTGATGGGATTTTGAAATGAGGACCAATGCGCTGGTCCATTGTGTTGCCTTGGAGAACAAACATGGTGTTCATTTGACTGTATACAGTTGAAAAGGCAATCAATGATGCCCAAACGGGGAGTAAAGAGATTACCGACTTGAGTTCCTCAACTTGTGTTACTGTGCAAAGCCTCCAAGGATTTTGTAAACCTTTGGTATGGTCAGATTGGGTCTCTACTGCTGCTTTATCCAAACACCTAGATGGAATCAACATATTTTGTGATCAGAAAATTAGCATAAGAATATAAATTAAACCTTAGGGTAAAAGAGGAAACAACAGATACTTTATTGTGAAGTCTAATAAAACTGCATATATAATTAAAGTTAGATTAAATTACACTAAACTTACAGGTTGTGAGATTCCACAAATTGTCCTTGCTTTTCTAAGGTTTACAATGATACTGTGTAATGCTTTTCAAACTTTAAAAGGAGTTAGTGTGATGTAAAAGGAGTAAGTGTAATATTTTTTAAAAAATTAAAAGAATTAACGTAGTAGTAAAAAAATAGAGTTTTGTGCAATCTCACAAAACTCCAAAGAATGTGAATGTAATTTACATTACTTATTTGTTGATTTGATTGTTTGATTATTGATTATTGTAATCAAACAATCACTAGAGAGTACTTTTGTTGACTATAATATAAATATCTGTATCCTACACTAATAGTATATGATGATTGTGCCCAGCGAAACGAAAGAAAATGAATAGCATATGAATATTTCATTTCATGACTGATGTTCATTTATAGAAAGTAGATGTAGAAGTTTCTGTATGACTCACTTGAAGCGGTTTGTGTGATCAAGCTTGCGGCTCCCTTTGATGACAGATTCTACATCTACTGTCTCATGAAGAAGAGACTTGTCATCTGGCACTTGAAGACTGATTTTCCTCAAGGTTGCAACTATGACTTGACAAATCCTTGCAAGGGGACTGCCTCCAGGTATTTGAAGTCTGTAGAGCCGGCTACCACCAAAGAAAAATATAATTGCAATGGCCATTGCAACAGCAGGAACTCCAAAACCCCATCCCCAGCCAACATTCATTTGTATCCAAACTAATACTGAGGAAGCAACAAGTGCACCAATATTAATAGAGAAGTAAAACCAGTTGAAGAAAGAGCTCTTCCTTATTTTCTCTTTCTCGTCTGAATCATCAAATTGGTCTGCACCAAAAGCTGAGACACATGGTTTGATACCACCAGTTCCAAGAGCAATCAAATAGAGTGCTATGAAGCATGTTGCAGTTTGTACTGATGTTGGATGACAACCATTAGCATCACATGATGGCTTTATTCCAGGGGTAGAAGCAGACAATGTTAAAAGTATCATCCCCTGCATAGTAAATAAACATTCATTAATGAAAGGTTACTCCTTATTATGTTAATTTATCCTTTTATTTTTCATAAAAGGACTCTGAAAGGCAGTTCAAATATAACAAAAGTTGAAATCACTTGAAATTTTCAAATGGAATAAATAAAATGTGTTAAAAGATAGAATGAAGGATAAAAAGATAAAACTAATGATATCATATTGTTCTCAAACTATAGTGAAACTGAGCATATTGTTCTCTTAATTGAGTGAAAGCAACATGATTGGAATTCAGTTGGATTAACATGGAGGAAAATAGATAAGTAAATAAAATAAACAAATTTGAGTCTAGAACCTGAAGATTTTGGATTTTGCTTGTAAGTGTAATATAGCAGATAAAAACAGACAACATGAATAAGCGCCAACCAGCTTTACATGTTACTCAAAACATCGACTCTTGTCATCTTGGAACTTAATAGACATCAAGATAAAATATAAACTTGGGTTAGAAGAGTGAAAATGAAATGCCTTAACATAATAACATGAGATTCAACAAACAAGAAAAAAAATTCTCTGAACTTACAATAGCATAGACAGTTGAGAAACTGGCAATTGTCCAGTATCTTCCTAAGTATGAATCAGCAAGAAAGGCTCCAATCAATGGTGTGATGTAGCATGTGCCTGACCAGGTTGTGACATTATTTGCAGCGGTTGCATTTCCCTGGTTGAAACGAGCCTGAAGATAGTTCACTAGGTTTGTACTCATACCATAGTATGCCAATCTCTCAGAACATTCATTTCCTGCCACACATGGTTTAACTAAAACTCAGCATCTTAGGATCTTCAAATTCTACTACAAGCATATCTACTAAATTTCAAACATAATATGTCAGTTTAGACAACATAGTTTCTACGATATAAACTAACAGAAATGAAACCAATACCAAGAATAAAATAGCAAGCTTTCCAATTTCCAGTCTTTTTCTTGATGGCAGGTTTTTTGGAGATGGTAACGGTCCCATCTTGTGTATATATGTCATCTTTTGCCATTGTATCAACGCAGTTTCCTATTTGCTGGTCCTTTTATATCTGTTATATCTTCAAAGGCTCAGTCACCTGCAAAAAAAAACCGTAGGCTTCTTAAGATAAATGATTAGATAATCATCACACAAACCAGGAGACAGAATTGTAAATTGAATTGGTCAATTGAGCTATTCGGAATTAACAAAAACAGGAATACTGATAGAATCTTATATAGATACGAGTGGTCCCCCTTAATTTCAAACTTCAACAACAAATAGCGTGTCATAATAGTTTGAGATGTCCTAAATTCATTTATTTATTTTTGTCCTTTTTGCAGCATGCGTGTAATGATATCACAATCACCCAAAAAGATTACCGCATGATAGCAACAACAGAAACGATAGATACCATAATATATGGGGAATGCACATTCTACTTTCTCAATATAACAAAAAAGATAAACACTTAGAAAAAGAGAGATCTCTAATAGAATAGAAGTTAGAAAAATTGATCCCCCCTAACATGAATGAAGGTAGAGTTGATGGTATCACATAATAATTCAAGGTATATGATGAAAAAAAACTGAATATAAAACAAAACTCCCCTTTTCCCATGAATGAAGGTAGAGTTGATGGTATCAGATAATACTAAAATTCATGGTATATGGTAAAAAAAAACTAAATATAAAACAAAATGTCAATTAACACACAGTTCAAGCAAAAAACAACTAAGAGTAACGTCAAGATGATTAAATTTGTAGACCATGCCTACGATGGAAAGAATTACATGCAAAGAAAAATTAAAACTCCATTAGATGAAGTTACTTGCGTGCCTTTGTACTCTTCAATCAAAATAAGAATTTCACCTAATAAATTCTGAAAGTGAAATTGCAATTCTGATAAACACTACAAGAAACACTTATATAATAATTTATTATTAGATAATAGTATAACACTACTTAACACATTGCATATTTCTCAATAACCTATATCTAAGTTTTCTCTTATTATTCAATAATATCTGAATATGTAGAGAGAAACCAATAATTCATTAGTTAAAAAAATTCAAGAGACCCACCAGACCGAAAACCAAAACTGATGCGATAAGATGAAAGAAGAGAAGAATTTACGAAGAAAATGGAAGTGTAGAAAAGTACAATTGAGGAATCTTGTTAACACATAGGAAAGAGGTCTGCACCGTTGTGGAGAGTGAACGAGTACTGATAGATACAAGCAATACTAGGAACCGCAGTGCTAAATATTAAATAATATGTCACCGAAACGACAGTGCTGCATATGAGACGAAAGTAGATGCGTAAAATCACGTCACGATTTGTCCTATAATGCTCTTTTGTTGTCTCGTGTCTTCACTTTACTGGTATTTCTTTTAGGTAACTCTTTAAATACACGAATCAGGACGCATATTGGGTTAAAGGGGATATTTCCTTTCGGAAAGAGTAATGATATTTACACGTACGTCTCCATATATCCAATACTCCATATTTTCTTTTCTCTATTTTTTTTAAATGATAAAAAAAATTATTTTTTATTATTATTTAATCATAAATCATCATATATTATAATTATTAATAATAATTTATTATTAAATAATAATATAAAATTATTTTATATTATCAATATAAAATTATTAAATTTTTTATTACATCATATTATTTATTATATTTATATTTCTCTTTCTTATTATTGAAGGATCATTTAGCATTTGATATCCGTTGATTTTTTCCCCTTTGGTGAATGAAAATGAAATATTCCCTTTTACTCTCTATGCGTCCTTATTCATGTATATAAATACTTACCATAGTAAAAAATATACAAAAGCAATCATGAATAATTAAAACTCAGTGAATATTTGTTTAAATTTAAAAGGTGTCTTTTTAATAATAAAGAAGAAGTTATTTTCTATAAGTAAAAATAATTTTATATTATAATCTAAATTACTCATTGTAAATTCAAAACATATTTCATATATTTAAAGATATTTATTCATCATGAACTTTACTCATAATAAAATTTTTATATTAAAAATATTTATTTATTTATTTATTATGAATTTTAATTCTTTAAAAATAAAATTTTACCTTTTATTATACACACACTAAAATACTAGTTATATAAATGTATAAAATAATCATTATTATTTAAAAGTATTTGTACAAAATAAAATTTATTTTATGTTTACTTGGAATTTACTTTTATATTATAAATTAAAATATACAAAATTTTATAATGACTGGAAAATTTTAACAAATAATAGAGAATGCTTTAAAAGAGTATATTAAAAAAATTAATACTAGTCTTTCTTACTTTAAAGTTCATAGTAATGTGATATCTAAATATATAAACATTTACATTGATAATACATAAAATTAAACTCGTTAATTTATGAATTTCTTATATATATACTTGATTTCTTTTATCATAATCTTAATAATTAATTTTATATCAATAGTTGTAAATGTATTTTATTATCTAAAATATAAAGAATCATTTGAAAAAACATTTTAAGTATTTTGACCATAATAAAAAAATTATTTTAAAAAATATATAATAAAAGAAAAGCACATAGTAATTTTATTTTTATATTACCAATTAGAATACATAATCTAGAAAAAAAAACTTTTGACTTTTTTTAATTCTCTTAATTAGATACTTTAATATTTTCTCTTATTTGAGTGCACATTGACACACTTTTTAATTATTAGTCAATTTTTTTCTTTTCACCATCTCAAATTCCTCTCTTTTAATTTTTTTATATTTATCTTTTTAATTGCCTATTCATTACAATCTATTCTTTTTTATCTTTATATTAAATCGAATTACTATAACTTTCTTAAAATAAATGATTAACTTTTAAATATAAATTTATACCATAATTATTTATTACAATTTTCAAATGTAATTAATATGTTCAAAGATTTTTTTTATTATAGTACTGGTATGAAGTTTCTTCTACCGAAAACAATAATAATATTCGTTAGAGACCTTGAACGCACACAAGATGTGTATTCTTTTTCAATATAGTTTATTTTGTATAAAAGACTATAATTCAAATCTTGGTTAAGAGACACAAGCCTTTGTGAGTTGTATAAACTAATATTGATTTAGTATGTTCAAAGACATCTATTTATTATAAATTTTGACTATAATATAATTTATACATTTAAAATAATTATAAGATAATTTATATATTAAAAACTATTTATTTATTATTAATTTAAGTTTATATAAAATTAGTCTTATACAATAGCAAACTAACTACCAAATAAGCATAATTTTGAAGCAATTTACTAAATCAGGGCTGTTTTGCCACCTTAGCATGAAAATCACTAACCAACTCGGTGATTTCTAATCCCATGTGTATTTTCTTTCACGTGGCATCTCACATAGACCATTTTTTATAAAATAAAACTAAATAAATTAAGTAAAAATAAATAAATAAAATAAACTTAAATAAATAAAATAAATTTAAATAAACAAATTAAATACACATAA
>JAMLFT010004296.1:0-19918 GCA_026544285.1 Pachyrhizus erosus | reverse complement strand
TTTTTTCTCTTTTAAATACACACCAATATAATTTTTTTCTTATTTAATTAAAAATATTATAATTTAAAAATAATTAATGTAAAAAACAATATAGATTGAATCTTATAGAAACAAATAAGTTTAAAAATTTGAGTTTTATAAATACAAATAAAAATAACATTTTTCATAATTTAAGCCCAAAGGATTCTTACAATAACGGTCATGCTCGAGATATGTAAGAGTAAAACAATTCATGTCCCTTCAGCCAACAGTTTAAGATGTTGAAGGAGATGGGTATGCCACTTCCCTATCATACTTAGACTTGAGGATAGATTGATGTGTAGTTTTTTCAGCAATTTTAATAGAGGCAACCAGGTGATAACTTACCGAATAAAAGAAGTGGATAGGAAACTGGCTTAAAATGAAGTCTCCTTGAAAGATCCTCCTCTTGAAGTAAGTATCTTTTTCAAGAGATCCTTTGAATGTAATATTTCCCCCTCCATTATAAGATGCTTCCTTCAAGCTACATTTTATAAGCAAGACAACATAAACTTGAGATCTTATCTGAACTAGTTCTCACATGTAAATATTTAATAACTTGATTTAAAATAAAACAAAAAAGAAAGGAGGCATACAAAATCATGGAAGCTTGTAATACTACAAAAATCTAAAAATACATAATAATACGAGAAGTGTTTGTACACTATCAGGTCAGCCATCAACCTCTATAAATAAGTTCCAGGCGATATGATAATTAATCACATTTTCATTATCTTGTTATTAAAATAGGCCTTCAAAATTCAATAAAGAAAGAAAAACCTAGAACGTGCACTGAATTTTCTGAAATGAATCTTTGTATTGGAGTTAATTTTGCCAGCTATACTCTAAATAATATGATATATGCAATATACACATTCTGCTGGAATTTCCAGTTAAAGAAAATTATAAAACATTGGATGTTTTATCACTTACTTTACAAGAAGTTGAATAGAATTTGCAATGGAATCAGCAAACCCAAGGAGTGGCTGCACACAAAAAAGGAACCCAATGAAAGGCATCATGATAAACAGACATGACTGTGATATATTGTACGTGATTACAAGAAAACAAGTTTGTCATTCAATCGTCCATTTAACAAGTAACATTAACAGTGAACTTGAAGATTTGAAATAAATATTGGAGTGTTCTAAAATAATAACAATATTTTCCTAGTTATTCCATATTAGCTTTATTCAATGGTGTTACTTAAAATCAATGTTTAGTCTCATAAACGACAAAGAATTAAATAAAATTAGTGTGGATATGAATTTTGTTTATCTCTTATTAAAAGTCTCACATAGAGTGAACTTCTTTTAAGTCTATAAAAGAAAACAAGTAAAATTCTAAGAAGTATCATATTGAATAAGTTAATTCTTTGGCTATACTAAAGAAAAAAAAAACTTATTTGATTTGGGATTTTTAACAAAATTCTCCCTTAAAGATTTAATGTTGACTTTTGATTATCCTTGAAAGCCTATAGAAGAAAGTTTAGGAGATATTTTTTAAAATCATTCCAAATTTAGTCACCTTTTTTCTTATAGTTTTTTTTTTTTTTAGAGAAGAAATATAAAGAGTAAAACATGTATAAGGTTTCTTAGTGTTAAGAGTGTTATTGTTCTCTTCTTGAATTTAAAGACAGGTCTTTGTAATCTTTTCCATGTAGCGAAAATTGTGTAAATTCCTCTTGTACAATTGCCGCACTTAGGTTACAAAATATCAATATTGTAAATAATTCAGGCAACACCAAGAAAAAGTCTTTATTAGGTGCATACCTGAACGCCTTGGGAAGAAATGTTGCACCAAGTAGCATCTGATACTTGGTCTCCATCAACTGAAATATGGTAACCACGTCCCTGAAAGTAACAAAGAATGGCTACATTTGAATAAATAAGGATACGCAGGCATCTGATTTAAAAGTCTATTGCTTCTCCATTATGATCAAATTACCAAAATAGTATCATCAAACAATAAAAAGGACGCGCAACACCTCACATAGATTGTATTTAGTAAACTACATGTAAAGCATGTCTTGAAAGTTGAAACAAATGGGGTTTAGGCCAGATTTCTAGTCACATACAAACTGAAGGATTGATGCACATCTCAACTTTCAAATGCTCTATCAGGATGTTCCAACCCCATATCAACCTCATGACCAAACGCATTGTTTCAACTCGAAATATTTAAAAACCAGTAAGGACGCCAAAGGGAATCTCTTAGGAGGTAACCAGTTAGAGATAATATTGTCATTATAATTTACTAGATAGACATTAAAAGTCATTAAATTTAGAATAAATTATATTAATTATTTATAAAATTTATAAAATTATACAAATTTTTATTATTTTTTAACATTAAGAAATTTCAAAGTAGTTAATATATCTTACTTTTAAATTTAACTAAAGTTTTCTGTGTACACAGTTAAGCTAAAGTCTAAAGCTGAATAAAGAGAGCTCCCCCTTTCATGATATTAAAATTTCCTAATCTAGTCATCATTTGCCTGTCAGAATTCGCACATTTATTCTTACAATAGTTTTTACTGAAATCGAATTAAAAAGAAATCCTATAAAATTCATCATAGACAAAGTATCTTGGACAATTTTTAATTCATACCGGCATCAGCAGGCTTCCAAATTCACCATACACACACAAACTCAAGTAGAGAAGGCAAGAAACTTTGTAGAAAAGGGACAGCAATTGCAGTTCTTAACCTGATCAAAATTTGTGTAGAATGGTAGTGTTCCAAGATACTTTCGCACTATGCCCCAAGATTTTTCCACGAGACTCCACCAACTGCAATGCCAAATGCATGGCCATGATTATGGCACTAACGTGAGTAACACTTTCAAGGCTTGTGATCTCTCCATTAAGATAAAAGAAAACGTGACCATATAAATTTTGTATCCATAATCACATTAACACAAAAGACAACGTGACCATATAAATTTAGTATCCATAATCACAACCCAGATGTTTCAAATTTTGTAGCAATAAGATTGGAGGGAAAAAATTAGGACAAAGGTTTCTTAAATATTAAGTTATTGACTTTTATGAGTTTCTTATTCTAGATAATTTGGGTATTCACTTTTGCTTTCACTTCTACAATTTTAATGGTCTCTAATTTGTATTATGGGCAACATAATTTTTTTCTAAATAAATTATAATGTATCAATTTGGTGAACCTTGTGACATTTATAAATTCGTAGGAAGGGAAAATACTGACAGCTACACATTACCGATTCTGGGCAGTCTCAAAATCTGGTGCTTGCTTAGTCTCGTAGATCCATCCAGGAGCAAATATTGCAGCAGAGACGTCATTTTTTCTTATTACATCAAGAGCAACATTTGTCTGATACATCCATAATATAAAATCAGGAAAACGCTGCAAAAAACAGAGATCCTACTCGACTTTACCAATCATATACTAATACCTGCCCATATTATGTGTCTCGATATTATATTAACAAGCTTTTCTTCCCCACAAAAATTTCAACAGAAAGGGATATATATCATAAATATATTTTAAATGCAATTCACCAATATTGCACAAAACAGATTAATTATCATTTTGGTAAAAGCAAAATATTATTACAAGCATTAAGAGTCACAGAACACAAGCAATTTCAGAAAATGTAATATAATTACCCTTGAACAATAAGAACAGATAATACCTATGGATGTTCGCTATTAAACTATATTAAATTAGGCATATGTCCATGAACGCAAGAAACAAAAGAATTGCGGTAAGGAAAAAAGTTTGGCACTTCACTATAAGAAGGATGTCATAAGAATCTTCTAGGAATGCAGTTATAATATTAAAAAGAAATTCCGTGATATTATCGATAATACACTAAAGTGAAATCAATGTCTTATGAATATTATTATTTCTAGATTATTCTGAAATATTATGGGTAAGGATAAGTATTACCCTATTAATGAACTTGAATGCATAGAACAGAATATCTATTCCTCCATCTTGTTAAATTTAAAACTGAAAAGTGTTTAATTTTCTTATACTGAAAACTTTGGGTTCTTTAGCAATTGGCACTTTTCCTTGTGTTTTTCTCTTGGTTTGGTTGGGGAGTTGTAGTGTAGTCTACTGAAAGTAAAAAATGAAGCACTTTGAAGAACAGATTGCATAGACTTCTATAAAATATTTAGTTCATGTACGATATGATGTCTATTAATTAATGTCAAAAACATTAAAACAGTGCAGTTATTCGAGTGTGATGGGCAAAATTCAGTTCTATATGTTCCACTCAAGACAATCAAACATTGAATTCCTTGAAATTAGGACAACAAAGCATAATTTGCAACTATCAAATAAAAATGTGTATCACACAGATCACATACATTCCATTGTCCACCACCATATGTGTTCCTTCCAAATACGTCAATCCCCATGTACACATCAAACTTTCGATCACCAGCAACAGCAGCAGATCGTCTTGGACAGTCCTCCTACATCATACATGGTATTGATAATAATATAATTAAGAGTAAATTATACTAATATTCTTTAAAAAAAAATTCAAATTACACGTAATATTTATATTATTTTAAGCTTTACACTTGTTTTTTTTAAAAGGATATTAATATAATATATAAGATATTAGTGTACTGTTTTCCATCAGATTAGCGAAATATAAAAAAAATATAAATACAATATTTTTAAATATTAAAAAAATTAGTATAAAAAAATAAATGATATTAAATATATATTTTGTATAAACAACGGAAATATCACTATAATTTGCACTAAAATTAACTAAATGAAAAATTACAGTTGACTAAATAGCAGAATTTGAGCAGCATGGCAGGGGAATATAAGCAATACCTCCCATGAATAATTTGTAAATATCCCATCACATATATCAAAGAAAGACTTATTATATTCATTTAGTTCATTTTGCCACTGTAGATCACCGTTAACAGTGATACTGTCATACCTGCATGATCGAGAAAGGACATAAAAGTCAATTGCTGGCACCTTCCATTTCAGTAAAAGAATCACAAGAAGTTGTGTGTCTTCTAATGCTCACCATATAACTAGTGATCCAGGCACTGAAGAATGTGTTGTTAATGATAAATGATTGACAAACTCTTTCAAATTAGAAATCTGTTCCAGCTTCAATGATACCTCCATATTCAACTGCAATTGAGTGTTACTATTTGAATCATGGAAAGGAATAGAAAAAAAAGCCATGCTGCAAGGTATTAGATGATTAATTATCTATTTGTTTTTAGTATAAATATGCATGATGATGCTCCTAATATATTTTCTTCATAATGTTAATGTCATTGAGAACATCTGTCAAATTTCTAAACTAAGTATATTAGTGGCCACTCACAAAACTGCCAATCAAACACTTCTTTTGAAAAAATAAGTTATTAAGAGCTTTATTTACAGCATAAACACCAAATTTCCTAAGTGTAATCTTCAGAATATTAAAAATTCCTTTATTTTCTTCCAAATTTATTTCTTTTTGTTTTTGGCAGTATTTAAGCAACACAAACACTTCATGCGACTTCAGTTTTAAGAACCTGCACTAACCATTCTAGAAGAATAAATGTGGCACTATATGTGCATGTGGTGCCGCTTTGCTAGTACAGGTTTATAGTTCATATATTGTATGGTGAAATAGATATCATGATGTAATGGAAATCAATTATTATTAACTTAGGCAAGAAAAAAAAAATCAATAGATATTTATATAAACTCTAATAGTACCGAACAGAGATGACATTTTTTTTACCAGCCACCCATCAAAGCCTAAATTAACAGCAAGCTCTGCCAAATGTTTTGCATACATTTGAGCAGAATCCTTTGTTGAAAGCAGTTCATCACAGAGAGCCGTTCCCTCATTCCCTTCAGTGATAAAAGTCCCCAGCACCTAAGAGATTTAAGGGTTCAATTACAACAAAGAGAGTTCAAGTTAAAAATTTCTGCATTTATTCAATTTAAAACTAGTCACAATGTAGGTAATGCAATGGAATTATCTACTTATCCTGATTAAACATTTGGCAATAAATAATGTGACAAAATCTTACCATCTAATCCTTGAGCAGTTAAACTAAGCCTACTCTAGAAGCTTATGTTGAGCTCTCATATTTGACAGTGATTGTTTATTGCTATTTCAATTCACTCCTATTCAATTAAATTTTATATTTTTTTAAATTTATTTTAGTTTTTAACAGTGTCGAATGATTTCGCATGATTTACTTAACCGACCTCGTCTAGGGCAGAACTCTGCCGTTGTTATTTAATTAATAAAGAAAAAGAAGGGTGTTCTAGTTCTAGATAAAAATGACAATAGACACGTATACAATTGACAATGGATATTTCCTTAAACATCGCAAGAATTAGAAAAGCAAATCAAAACAAAAAAAGGAAACCATTCAAATATCTGTCAGCAGCAACTAGTAGTAATTGGTACCTTAACACCATGACGATGAGCTGTATTAGTCCAAGAAGGAGGAGGGATCGTGACAAGATTGTGAGAGAAGTAAACAAAGACATCTATCAAATGCCAATGCCAAATGGCATAGGCATCAGCATTGGTCCCTCCCTGAACCCACTTATCATCTCCATAACCCCCAGCCATATCATGGCACACCAGTATTCTTCTTCGATCAGGCAATGGTGCAAAATGCCCACTTTCAATGGGAACAGAAGCTTTGTTAAAAGGGTAGTGAAAGGACTCAAAGTAGGAGCTTGACTCCAGCTCCTTGAGGGTCTTGATTGGATAAGATATCGGCACGGAGGGTTGCTTAGGATCAAACTCGGACTCTGAAATGGAGTGAGACATTGTGATACAATAATATGGGAGCTTTTGGGGTGTTTGTAGAACCAAAAACAAGTATGTTTTGGACACAGCACCACCAAGTCACCGTTTACTGGCATTGACTTCATAGTCAATCTACACACACTATTGCATTATTTTCAATGAGTTTCTTTAATATCTAGATGAAAGTTATTTAATAATCAAACCGTGTTAGCAAAAATATGGTAAATGTTTTTTTCTTTTTGAAGATGATAAATGCTATTTGAAGGAACATGGTGAGTTATTTTAGAATGCTCGTGAACGAAGACTTCCACTAAAAAATGTATTATATATCATTACTCATATTATATAGTGTTTTAATTTTAGCCTTGAAGTATTCCATTATTAAGTTTGCGATAAACGGAAATCAACAAAGTATCTTTAATTACAACTTAATATTTTTAGAATTTTTTTTTTTAAAAAAAAAAACTCATTATTTATAAGTCAAAAGCTCATTATATATATATATATAATAAAATTAAATAATCTAACTTTGTACACTTATAAATTAATAATCTATAAAATAAAAAAGTCTGACTTTTTAAATATATTTCATTAAAATAATACTGAAATCAACTTAAAATTATTGAGATTTTAAATGAATAAATCTTTCAAATTTAAAACTATTATATCAATAATTAATATTAACTAAAGTAATTTTCTATTGAAATATGAATTATACAATGCAATGAATGTAAGACTATTTACATATTAAATTAATTTTAAAGAGAAAAATCATCCTAGCGAATCATATTAGTTTTATTACTTGATTTATTTCTTTGTTCACTTGCAACATAATTAAATGTCAAATAATTTGAAAAAAAAAATAGGAACATTTTAAAAATTATAAACTTTCTCTATATTCAATATCTAGTAAACCCGATGCATTAGCTATCTTAAAGTAATTATGATAATAAAATATAATATCAAATCATTTTCCAACTAAGATCATAAAGCAAAAAATAGCTGTACTGGCGACTTAATGATTAATCTTTAAAAAACATTGTACATGTTGCTAAAATATATTGTACATAAAAAAATATTAATTACTAGTAATAAAAAAATATTGCACTTTGATGAGTGCCTTCATTTAATAATACATATTTCACATAATAATTTGATTTCAAGACCTTTATTTTTTTTTACTGAAATGATTTCAAGACAATTAACAGTGTTAAGTGACAGACATCCATTTAAGGACTAATGCAAAAAGTAAAGTACAGTTTCAAAGACTTTTGTTAATTTTCTTTATTTTAAAGACTAAGTGAAAATACCGTATAAATTTAAAAACTAAAATTACAATTTACTAAAAAATTAACATTTATCTTATATATAACATAGACTAAAATAATAATTAAAAAACAAATAAAAATCAACATAACAGATTAATTCAACTCAACTCATCTCAAATTTATTTTATCAGTGACTTACTGGGAGTAGATTATAAGGAATCAATAGATTAAGTGACTTAACCCAACTGATCCACCCCATTTAATATATTAGACGAGTCAACTTCAACGACTTTTTTTTTAACTCATTTGGATTTAGTCATTGTATGGAATGAAGTGCGGGCTGGACATGTCTGGTTTAACAAAATGATGGGCTTCGACACTACCCAATAAGATGGGAATTCCAGATTACTCTTCAAAAAGTCACTTGCTATTTACATCTTTTATTTTTGTTAAAAACATCCCTCCTTTTTCTATATTTTTTATTATCAATTATAATCTTTTAATATTAGTTTTATATTTCAAATTTATCATTTCTTAAAACTCTTATCCTTCCTTTCTTTCACCAAACTTCTCTTAAAATACATATATACTAAATCGTTTAATTTATGATTAAATGATAGAATTTGAATTAATAGAAATATATATTTTATGTTCACATATAAATAAAAAATAAAAAATAAATAAAATTTTGAAGAGATAAAATAAAATAGTATCAAAAATAATTTTTCAGAATAACAATATCAATTTTAGAAAGTTATTTTTAAAATTAAAACATATAGTTTTTAATATAAATTTTTAAAATTGGTATATGTCAAAAATTGAATTCAAATTATTTACACATACTTTGATAAGTTGTACTAATTATTGATATATACATTTATTTAAATATTGAAGATTTTAAGTTAAGAGATATGTTGAAAACATAGAGTTGAGAGATTAAAAATGCATATTCAAAATTGTCAATGAGATAATAATATGAGGGACTGTCAACAAAAAAAAGTTTTATTTATACTATTTAATAGAGAAAATTAATTATCAATATACCTTAAAATGGAATGTAGTATTGTATAGTAAATATTAGAGTCAAGATGGAGTTTAAATTAAAGTCTAAAAACAATAAAAAATAGGATAAAAATATAATTTTAAAAAATATCAATTATAAAAACTGTAAAAATAAAATTTTAAAAAATATATTTGATAATAGAAATATAAAAAAGAGAGAAATCGAGTATACTTAATAAAAATAAAAATGAGAGTGTAAATAATAAGTGTTCATAAATTACGGTTATTTTAATAACATATAGATATAGGGTTAGTGTCATATTTGATGTTCCATGTTATGGTTTTTGTAGTATAATACTTTTAAGTGCCAGGAACTGAAAATCTCATCCTTAGGGGATGATTATGAAATCGTCATCAATCAAGAATAGGGTTAAATTTTCGTATACTTTTTAAACATTTCTTTTTTGGTTTTAACTTGGGTCAATTAACAAAATAATTTTTTTTACAAATAAGATAATAATTTTAGAGATTAAATATGGTTTTAGTTAAAGTAAACATAAAAGATTAGTTCCTGCAAAAAATATATATATATATATCCCTTAATAGTCTCCAACATTTTTAGAATAATATTTTTTAATCTCTAAGGTTAGTCTCTTTTTCTTCTGTGCTGCTGAAAGACCAAGTCACCTATGCAACATCAATCATGTGAGGCTACATAATTTATTGAGTTTCTTCTCCTTCATATAAAAAAAACCCTAACCCATATAATCTCTTGAACGTGTTTATACAATTAGTGCTCACAATTTTTTTTCAAATTACATATCACGATCCGTATCAGAGACACAGACAGACCTCAGATGACTTTTGATGACTTCATATCACAAAATTAATTTATGATATAATATCAAAATTTCACACAATAAAAATTAATTATCAACTTGAAAGATTATTTCACACCGATACTTAAACATTAATTTTAAAATAAATAGTGTATGCATTATTAATATAAAAAATTATATTTTTATCAACTCACAAATAACATGAATAGTTGTAAATTTATTGAATTTTATAACAATTACTTAAAACATATATAAACAATGATTTCTTATTACTATATATTGTAAAAAAAAAAACACTCACAATGGATTAAGCCCTTAAGTTTATACACCAGCTCTATAAAATATGAGTCACAATTTATAATAACTTGCTGTAAATAAATAAATAAGACTTCAATAATTGATCATCAGGTACACGATGTTCGAACTCAACCACAGAATCACTCAAATTATACATACAAGTTATTTGTAAAAGAATAATGGATTAGGAATCATTAGTTGGAACATTTTATATATAGTTTTTTTTTTTTAAGTGTTTAGGTGATCCATCGTTCTAAGCCTTTTCTGAATGTCCAACAAACTAAGCTACAGCTGCATAATATATACCTGAAACGTTCGAAATTTCTTTGTTTAGGTTAGAATCAAAGTAACGACGCAGGTAAGCTCCAAATGATAGTTAAATGTGACCTAATACCTAATCACACTCCACCTAATGTCCAAAAATAAATGAATTCTTAAAGTAAAAAAGCCATACTGCTACGTCTTTGTTTATTGGGTACAATCATTTATATAAATAAAGGAAGTCAAGTGATTATGATTAGCAATCTTCCATGCGCCCTTAACTTTGAAGCCAAGCAATGTTTATAGTGTTTCTCTCGTAGTATCGTACCTTCTGGATCCCACACAATCCACCATATCTCTCTTCATTTCACCCTTCTAGCCCTTGCTTGTAATTATTTCTCTTTTTATTTTTATTTTTTTCAGTTTTACCCACATGATAGGGTTGAATATTCAAGATGAAGAAATATTAAATATATATCTGGTTTCTTTTATAATTTTTATTTTTATTTTTTTTATTATCACTTTCTTATTTTTTTTTATTACATTATTTATCAAGTCCATTATTTTTTTCTCTTTTTATTTTTTCTCTCTATCTTTTTTTCTTTTTCACTTGTACACTTTAAAATTGGGGCGTATGAATACCATTTGTCTTTAAGATGTGTATCACGTCATATTGTTGAGATAGATGTTTCAAGAAATTGGAAAAATCCAAAATAGCAGCTCAAAGAATATTTATTCTATTTTTAGTTTTTATTTTCTATTATTTTTATTAATGATTCAAAAATATTGCATATTTTTAGTTTTCAAAAGTTTTGGGAAGGAGATAGTTACATCTTTGTAAGTTTAAAAGTCTAAAAATAGAAAACGAAATAACACAAAAGGTATTTTAATAATTTTATAAACAAATTATACTAACAGAAGATAAAAATAAATCAAACCCTACCTTAGATACCCAATCATGCCAATCCCAGGTGTACAGTGAGCTTTTGTTTGAGGAATTTTCTACTGTTCTAGTAGCAAGCGTTATCTTCCAATATTATTAATCAGTACTTACCTATATAGCAAGGAACTTAATTTGAAAAAAAAAACTAATAATCTTATGAGATCGGTAACTTAATTTTAAAATTGAGGTGCATGGAAAGAGAATAAATTTATATTATCTTAAGAATAAATCAATTGAATTTATGACATATGAAGGGATTATTTACTTTTATCGAATTACTATAACAACAGTTGATCCAAATTTACGTAATGACATTAAATATATAATCTTATAAAGTTTGGAATGTCAATGGCGTAATTTATCCAAAAAACAAAAAAACAAATTAGCATCAAAATACGACAATCAACTTTTGACCATAATATATAGTACTAAGCCTCCTTCAAAGCAAAGCAAAGCAAAATCAGATAAAGTAAAACAATTGTCACCTGTTTATACAATTTTAACAGATAAAATTTTAATTATGCTTCTAATAATAGAAGTAAAATAATAATTGCGATGCTAACATTAACCAAGCATTTACTTACTTGACATAAAAAATAACATAGTATATGTAATATATCTAATTATCTTCATTTTTATCATATACATACATACAGCACAAATATACTCTATAAAGTTTTTTAAAAAAAATAACTTTAATTGTCCCATTTAATATTCACAAAACATTTTTCTATTAACGGCTAGAAAGAAAATGAACATGTTTCCGTAATCACACATTATAGTATTACCGTGTGGTGTGGTACCGTATAGCTTTCGCTTCTCATTCACTGGTCTTTTTCTTTTCTTTTTAATAAAACATTCAACGGTCTTTCTATTATCTAAATTAAACTTCAAAAGTTAGTAGTATTCTTATATTAGGTTTTATAGTTTTTCTCTCTCTTTCAATTATTTATACTAATATGATTCTCTTTTCTATCAATTTTATAAGTATATCTTGTCTGCCTTCCTTTCACTTTCTAGCATTTGCTAAAATTATAAAATTCAGTAGTATTGACATGGATGTTTTAATTAAACTTGCATTTTATGTTGACATATTTAGAAAGAAAAACCGTAATTAGTTGTCAAAGTAATCTATTATCTAGATAACAATAAAACTTAGTATGGTATTAATTAAAAGTCCTTTTGTTTTAGTCAAAATTTCAAAACATTCAATTTATAATTATATTTTGACTAATCCCTTGCATTTATTTTCATTTTATGTTGACATATTTTAATAATATAATAATTTATTATTGACTGATACTGGAAAAAGAATTACACTATTAAAATACTTTAATAATAGTTTTTGAACAAATCAAAGTTTAATAAGAAAATAATACTAAAAGAATCTAATTCTCAGTGTTATAAAAATTAATTACTTGTTCTAAGATTTTTACATAAATGTGTAAGATTTTTTTTGCTTAGATTTCTTTATTTTTTTAATATAAAAATAAATATTTATTTTAATTATTTGAATAACTATATTTTTACAGTTTTATGAATTAAAAATAGATAAAAAAAATTATTTTTTTTACTTTCAATTGAATAAGATTTTTTTGTACTTCTTTACTTTTATTATTATAAAAATAAATATATGTATTAATATATTAATAAATTTAATTATTAAAATTAAATACATAATTATTATAATTAACTTGATTACTATATTTAAAAATTATGAATTAAGAATAGAGAAAAAAAATTTCTCACTCAATTATAAAATAATTTATTAAACTTCTTTATTTTTATTATTATAAAAATAAATATACTTATTATAATTATTTTAATTATTATATTTAAAAATTTATGAATTAAAATAGATAAAAACTAACTAAAATTTTAACTTTCAAATACATAAGATTTTTTTATTTAAAAATTTTTACTTTTAATATTAAAAGATGTTGATCATAATGAATCTAATTATTAAACTTAAAAAAAAAATATTTTTTATAATATTTTAATTACTATATTTAAAAATTTATGAATTAAAAATGGATAAAAAAAATTCAAATTTTTTTCTCAATTGCATATAAAAAATTTGCTCAGACTTTTTTATTTTATTATAAAAATACTTAATCTAATTATTTTAATTACTATATTTATATAGTTTTATGAATTAAAAAATAGGTAAAAGAACTTTGATAATTTTTTTCTCAATTACATAAAAAAATTTAATTCAGATTTATCATTATATATATACTTATTTTAATTATCTTAATTACAATATTTATATAATTTTATAAAATAAAAAATTGATAGAAGATATCTTAAAAAAAATCACTTAATTAACTAAAAGTTTTTAGCTAAGATTTTTTTACTTTTCTTATTATACAGATAAAGATATTTGTTATAATTATCTTAATTATTATATTTAAATGATTTTAAAAATTTAAAAATAGATAAAAAAAAATTCTAAAATTTTAACTCTTAATTACATTATAAAAATTGAGTTTAATCTTGATGATTGAATTGAGCGTGATTTTATCACCTTACCAAACTCATGATACACTTATCTCTCTTAAGAATAAAAATGATTGTATAAATATTAATTACAAATACAATTACTCTTGTATAATTATGCGGGTTCTGTTTTTGTTTTCTTAGGGATGCTGATACTGAATCATTAAGACAGAAATTCACCCCTTGAACAGTTTTCCTTAATTCACACATTTCTCTTTTTCTCCTTTCTTAATCTTTTCTGTTTTGCGGTTCTTTCATACAAAGCAAAGTTGTTGGCTATATTAACATAAATAAATACATAGATAGTGGCAGAGGAGAAATAATCGAAGAAACAGGTTGGGTTTGGTGAATGGTTTTTCATGCAAATGAAGCCACCATTCTCACCGTCTTCTTCCCTTCTGAGAGGCAAAGGTCGTCTCTCTCCTTACCTCTTCACCCTCATAGCTTTCATCCTCTTTGTGGCAATCCTCTATGGCGAGGACTTCATGTGCATCTTCGGCCAACAGTTCCAAAACTACTCTTCTTACCCTCACAAACTTTCCTCTACAACGGGTCAGTTCATACTTCTTCATTCAATTTTTTCATTTTCTAATCAAAGGCTTTCGTTCAATTTCTGATGTAATGTGACGACGTCGTCGTTTTGAAACAGAGAGGGTGAAGCGACAGAAAGTGCCATTCGCAGTGGGAAAGGCAGAAGAAGGGTGCGACGTGTTCAGCGGAAGGTGGGTCCGTGACGAGTTGAGTCGGCCCTTGTACGAGGAATCGGATTGTCCGTACATTCAGCCACAACTAACTTGTCAAGAACATGGACGACCCGACAAGGATTACCAACATTGGAGGTGGCAACCAAACGGTTGCGATCTTCCCACGTAAGTCACCTCTCTCTGTCTCTTTTTTTTTTATCTTATAAGCTACGTTTGGTTAGTTGAAATTGAAACGGAACACACCTACAGAGTTTTGTAGGAGACAGTTTTTCTTTCTTTTTTTTTTCTTTTTTTTTTCTTTTTTTTTTTTATCTTTGCCTTTTACTTACTCCTACTCGTTGAATCTAACAGACCCTGTGGTGATACGGGCACGTGTCAGAAAGTTTGCAACAATTAAATTTGCCAAACCGTCTTAAAATATTTCTAATTAGATTAGATGCAATAATGAACATTATTTATAAACTTTTTAATGTACTATTTTAAATATATTTTATCGTTAATTAAAATTTTATTAAATTTGATGAATTTTATTTTTTATATAATAAATTTTATTTATGATTTTATAATTCTTAATAAATTTTACGTAAAAATTGTGTTAAAATGAGTTTGTTCAAAAAAGTTTTACTGACATTTTTCTACTTGTAATATTAGGTAAGGCTCATTTAGATAAGATTAATTATTTAAAGAATAATTTTATATTCTCTTACATTATTATCATTGTCCTGATTGTTATTATTGTATAAATTTGAATGCGTTTTATATTTTTAAAGCATTAAATGAATTTATTTTTACATTATAAAATAGTAGAAAGATTTGTAAGAAAATTTGTAGTTGAAAATAACATTTTAATAGTTTACTGATGATTTAAATAGGGTGTATTATTTAAATAGCTATAGTTTTATTTATTATAGTTATTTGAAAAATATAATTTATTATTATCTTATATATATAATTTTCTGTCAAAAAAAAACTTATATATATCATTTACATAATGAACAAAATTTAATTATAATATCATAACTATATATTTTTAAGTTATTTTTTAACTAAAATTATAAAAATATTTCAATAACTTGAATATTAAAGGTTAACACGAGCTTTAAAGATAAAATTTTAATTTTGATTAACATTAGAAACTCCTAGAATATTATATTTGAGTTTTATCTTTAACTATTTCAATTTTTAATAATCACATTTTAAATAGATTATAATAAAACTTCTTTTAGGAAAATCTACTATTTTTATCAACAAACGATATTATTTCCAAGTTTTAAGTAATTTTATAAATATAAAATTATCTTTTATATTATTTCACTTCACCTTATAACATGGGAAATATCACCTAAATACGACATTGATAACGAAAATTCATTTACAGAGAAGTTGATAAAAAAAAATATACGTTCAAGTCATAAATAAACTAAACAAACAAAATTCATGGTTCATATGTTTTATTCAAAACTAATTTGCGTATTAAATTTGACTTATTTAGGATCAATTTTGCATGGTTCTAAATTTTTGGTCATGTAATTTTTAAAATAAAATATGTTTAAAAAAATAGAATCAAAATAATTTTTAATTTAATTAAAAATATTTTTACATTTATTTTTTAAATATAAAAAATTGTAAATTTGATTTTAGATTTAAAAAAACACATATCTCTATATTTGATAATGATTATTTTTATTACTAATAATATTATCAACATTATCATTATTATCATAATTGTTATCATCATTATTATCACCATCGTAACTATTGATATCACTACCACTAATATCAATGACACCTGTAACACCAACCATCATTCACACTGGTATTGTCATCGTCACCATAGACATTGTTATCCTTATCACCGTCGACATTATCGTTATTATTATTGTGATAATTACAAAAATACATCTTTAAATTATTTAAATAAGATTGAAAATTATAAAAAAAAATTATTTTAAAATTAAAAATTTAAAAGAAAAAACTACAACTAAATTTTAAAAATTAAATTTTAATTTTTTTGAAACTAAAATTAAAAATTAGTTGTTGTTTTTAAAATTTTGAAAATTTGCAATTAAAAACCAAGATTTTTAATTGTTAAACAAGATTTTTGTTTTCACAAGAAATATAATGATTTATCTCAACTTTATTGTAGATTCAATGCTAGCTTGGTGCTTGAAACACTTCGTGGAAAAAGGATGATGTTTGTTGGTGATTCTCTTAATCGCGGTCAATATGTCTCTTTTGTATGCCTTCTCCATAAGCTCATTCCTGAAGATGGAAAATCAATGGAAACCTTTGATTCGCTCACAGTATTTACTGCAAAGGTAAAAGACTTATTAGCTTATGCATTTTGTGATGTTTCTTGTTTTAGTTTTATAATTATGTCTCATTTTCTTTTTTATTGATTTTACTTTGTTCAAATAGGAATATAATACCACAATTGAGTTCTACTGGGCACCTTTTCTTCTTGAATCAAACTCAGACAATGCTGTAATTCATAGGATATCAGATAGGATTGTCAGAAAAGGTTCAATCAATAAGCATGGCAGAAATTGGAAAGGCGTTGACATTTTGGTATTTAACACCTATCTTTGGTGGATGACTGGCTTAAAGATGAAAATCTTGTATGTTTTTCTATTCTATTCAAAACAACTCCTTAGTTATTTTTTTTTTATTTTTTTAAAGTTTGAAAATGGTTCTTTTTTTTTAATCTTTAGGCTTGGAACTTTCGACGATGAAGTAAAAGAGATTGTCGAACTCTCAACAGAGGATGCTTATCGCATGGCTATGAAAAGTATGCTTAGATGGGTTAGGTTGAACATGGATCCAAAAAAAACTAGAGTGTTTTTCACAAGCATGTCACCTTCACATGCAAAGTAAGTATTGTTCTCTCTTTCACTTTCTCTTTCTTAAACACACATCACCATCATATTTTTCCAAGTTAAAAATGTGGTAATATACACTATGTTTGTCATATTTCAATGTTATTTGCTAACATTCTATGTGCTATGTGCTAGTAACCTAATATTTAATAAATATATGACAGGAGCATAGACTGGGGAGACGAACCAGGGGGAAACTGTTATAATGAAACTACTCTAATTGACGATCCCACATATTGGGGCTCCGATTGTAGGAAGAGTATAATGGAAGTAATTGGAGAAGTGTTTAGCAAATCTAAAGTGCCCATTACATTTTTGAACATCACACAACTATCTAGTTATCGTAGAGATGCACACACCTCAATCTATAAGAAGCAATGGAGTCCATTGACTCCAGAACAATTAGCTAATCCTATTAGTTATGCTGACTGTGTGCATTGGTGTTTACCTGGCCTTCAAGATACTTGGAATGAGCTTTTGTTTGCCAAGTTATTTTATCCTTGAAAGTGTTTCAAATACAAGACATCTTTCTTTCTCTGGAATCATTCTACATTTGACACTTCAAGTTGTAAATGGGAAGACATAACTTAGTTTGTGACAGTTATTCTTTATTTTTTTTAAAGTGATATTTGAGATGGTCACAAGCATGAATCAAAAAAATAAAAAATTGAATTGATCTTTTACATTTCTCATGGAAGAAATTATTTTTTTTTTTTTTTTTTTTTTAGTTTTTCAATCCCTAACATAGCATGCATACCAGTTTTGTTACGTTATGTTATTTTTGGACTTACATCAATGAAAATTTTTTTGAAAAAGTATATTTAGTGTGGTTATTTTGAGATCTAAATTTTAGAAACATTTATATACATTTTTAGTCATTTAGAGAAAACATATATAATTTTCTTAAATAACATGAGATTTTTTTAAAACTTTAGAAGGTGACGGTACCTTCGAATTCCCTTATAAGATCGACCATTGTTCATAAAAAAATAAATAAAAAAAATAGTATTAATGTTTTGCATTTTATTTTACTTTTGATGCTTCTGAAATTAAAAAGAAAAAATCAATACAAGAAGAAAAATATGTAAATTTGTAAATATTTTAATAAAATTATGGTACTAGACAACTAGTTAAAATAAAATAGATTATGTTAACTTTTCTTAACCAATATTTTGAAGTTACTTGTTAATATATATTATACGTGGGTGTGTCTTTGCCACAACTTTCGCGAACTTGGTCTTTCATCTAGCTGTTGTGATAAAAATTGGGCCTGATATTGGCTTGCATTTTAAGTGGGCTATTCTGCTTAGTTTAATTTAAGCCTAAATTTCGGCCTTTTCTTGCTGTTGTCTTGTTCATTGTTATTCTCTTGAGTGAAAAAAAGGCATCCAGTAGAGAGCTTTTGTCTTGTTCATTGTTTTGCTATTCACACTCCGGTTTCCTTTTATTTAAATATTTTCACCCCATTTTTTGTTTTTCTTTGAAATTTCTATTTTAGTTCTCTCTTTGCACCTTTAAAATGTCACCGATATAATAGACACTAATTTCTGTTATAATACCCAGCGGAAGCTAACTTTCGTTAAGTATATTGACAAGATTTTATTAAAATACATAATAGACATTAATTTCCATAAAAATGTATTTGGAAAAGAAAAATTTGAAGGATAAGAAAATCAAAAGGCCAAGTGTCATTATCATGGGCCTTTGTTTTTAGAAGATCAGATATTGTATTACGTCATTGGACCCAAAAAGTAAAAGCATAATGCATGAACAAACAAGGCACTGCAATCAAAACGAGAATACGATAGATGAAACTTTGATCGAGATTTGATACCATATAATTTTGATTTAGTTTACATTGTTTTATTTTAAATTTTAGATATTCAAAATTTAAATCTGAATGAATGTTTGAAGAAAATTATCTGTTCTTAAAAATATATGTTTTACCACATATTAACGGTTGAGAGGTAAATGAAAACGATTATTTGATAAAATTTACCAAATATACACTTACATTTTATTCATTTGATAAATATTTCTTCGATCCCAAATGACATGGAATTATGAACATTGAGTCATTGACTGTATGCAATTAGCAAGACTGGTGAAATTGTGAACCTTCTCAAAACACACTTGTGAAAACAAATTTCAACTCTTCCGCTGAATTTCTGTTGTTGAAACTTGAAAGTGCAATTCCAAGTTAAGCGGAATTGTTAAATAAATAGTGGGTTCCTCTTTGGTACATTAGTTTTTTTTTTTTTTAAATATTGTACATACAAATTTTATTTTCTATATAAAAATATACAATTTTATGATTAATTAATTTAATCGTATTAATCGATACTTTATATTAAATTTGAGTTTTATTCTTAATTTGAATATTTTTCCCTTTTACTCTCCTAAAAAAACACAAATTCTTTTATATT
>JAMLFT010004295.1:0-19867 GCA_026544285.1 Pachyrhizus erosus | reverse complement strand
TTTTTCAAAATAATTAATTTAAAAAATTATATATAAAATAAAAGTTATGAAAATTAATTTTTTAGATATAATTATTTGCTTTTTATTTATTATTGTCTCTTTTATGTAAATCATTGAAGATTTTCTTTTATTTAAGTAAATGTAAAATTTATTGATATCAATTTGTAAAGATTTTAATTTAAAAATTATATTGCATGTAAAATAAACTCACGGTGATGGATATTATTTATGAAATGAAGTAGAAAATCAGTGAAAATGTTAGTTTGAGGTATGATTATTGTATAATTTAATAGTATTTTATAAATTTGGACAAAAAAATTTGCATTAAGTATTGAAGTTGTTTTCACAATTTAGGAAATATTTTATTAAAATTACAATATTAAATATTTTAACCTGGTGAAAAATTAAATTTCTAATTTTATTATTTTACTTTAAAATTAGTAACCCCTCTATTATTTTAACAATTAAAATGTTTAAATTTTTACAATAATATTTATTTTATATATTTGCAACATAGAGAAGTAAACACCATCCTATGTTAGACATAGGTCAACACACTCGTTTTTATATATTTTGAAAATATATATTACATTAATTTTTATATATATATATATCAACAGATATATATTGATATAAAATTTTGTAAATATAATTTATATAAAATGAATTTTAAAATAAAATGAACAAACTAAAAATGATTATACAGTACAATAATTAATATAAGGTTTCCTAATGTGATTTTTTAAAATATATAGAGTTTGACATTTTTATTTAAATTTTTTTTTTTAAATTTGAAGTCTAATATTTTGATATTGTTAGACATTTGAGTGTCAATCAAACATTTCCTCTCTCTCTACCCTTCCTTTTTAATCTATTCTAACCTTATTTGTTAGTTGCGTGGCAGAGAGGTCAATCGAATTGCTGGCTAAATTTTGAATTTTCTACCCCAAAATACTTTGAACTTTGAACAGTTTTCATTGTCAAATGGCAATGTGAACGACTCATATGAATTATCCGGTTTCCCACCTACTTGTGAAAACTCTTGACTATGCCAAAACAGCTTACATCGACCACATATTTATAAATCATATTTGACTTCTACAACTATTTTCTTCTGGTATTGTACTAGGAATCAAATTTAGCATTCGCTACATATCTTTCTATTAAAGTTTATGTTAATCGCCCCCAAAAATTTATTAAGCATCGACAAAATCAAACTATTAACGAATGATAAAAAATACTAGGTCAGCTACTGTAATATCATGCGCAACACGTGATGATATATCATTATATTAGAAAAACGTACATACAATTTTTTCAATTCTTCTCACTCCTAAAGTATTTAAAAATTCAAATCAAACCATAAATCAAAAATTTCAAGTACCTTGTTCGAGCGATCCACATGCAATTTTTTTTTTTTGTGTGTAATTAATTAATCAATTGGGTGGTTGACCTATAATATCATTTATATGTGTCTATCACGGGTCCAAAGCTTACTCGTCTTGTTCGTCAACACGAAATTAGATCCTAGGTCTTGGTTGTTTGAGTATTCTAAGTGACAGGCCATGTTAAATATTTTTCAATTATTAAGTAATTAATCATATTTACTTGATATATAAATAATTAATTAATAAAAAATAAATACAACCTTCTCCCGTGAGCTTGCTCAGGTAATTTCCATTTCATAATTGCAATGTTCGAGTAACTTCTACAGCGTTGTATGATTGGATTCTTCAATTTTGGGTTGATAAATTTAAGAACCAAACCCTTAAACAATTCACAGATAGGGTGTGTTAGTGTGACTTGAACACACAAGCGAGTTGCTTATTTGAGAATAAAATATAAGCAAAATGCAACAAAATTTGTTCACAAGCAATATATTTTTCATGTGTTAACGACTTAAAACTCAATGTTTCTGAAGAAAAAAAAAAATGTCCCAGAAAAGATGCCCAACATCCAAGCTTTATTGGGGATGCTCAGAGCTTCCCAATCCAAGCACTGTACTCAGGCAGAAGTAAAACACATTTCTTTATTCATTGAGTCAAATATTATTGTTCCGCAATCAATATTAATCCATCAACATAATATCCAAAGATAGAAAAGAAAAAAAAAAAAAGTCAACAATCAAAATAAATAGTCAGGGAAGGGTCCGTTTGAAAACCAACTTAATTAAAATATTTTGTTAATAATATTCTGTCATATACAAGCTTGTAATACGTGTTTAATATTTAATAAAAGGTTTATTAATTATCTGTCAATCAATTATAAATAATTATTTATATAAATTTTAATTTAATTATTATAAAATCAATAAATTTATCATATATAATAAATTGTGATTTGATTGAATGAAAATATAATATTATTTTATATTATTAATATATAATCTATTTTTTTCTGTTAATAAATTATTTATATTTATGTTTACATAATTTTAAAGTGTTTGAATAAAGAGTCTAATTGTTATAGATAATTATTGTATTGTAAATTAATAACAATAATATGTGTGATTTTTAAGATAATTAAGATAATAATCAAATTTTTTTAAAGATGCGATATTTTGTAATTAATTGACAAATGTTATATAAAATATTTATTTAATATATTACATAAATATTTATTAGATATTGTATTATTTATTTTTTTAAAAATAGATTATGATTAAAATAAATTCAAAATTTAGAAACTAACTAATAAGTAATATATTAACATTATATATATCTCATTTGTTACCATTTACATATTTTTAATTTTTAAAAAAATATAAGTATCATAAATTTTAAAAAGTTATGTGACGCACATACAAAAGATAGACTGAACACTTATCAATAATTTTAAAAGTTTAAAATTCAAAAATAAAAATACGATTAAAATGTAAATTAAAGTATTAAAATTAAAATTATATATCATATAATCATAATATAAGTTTAAAATTTTCACCATTCACACATATAAATAAATATAAGTATATAATAATAGTAAATCATTTTAAAAATTCAATCAATACACATAATTGTAAAAGGGAATATATAAAAAAAAATAATAATAACACGTGAAAGAAATTACTAGTCACATATAAAAATATAAATTTATTTAATTAAATTATACTTTTTAGTGGAAAAAAGAAAATATATAAAAATAAAAAGTTACTAACAATGAATAATTATAATTATTATATAGAGAAGTTATTATTTATATTAATTTAGACGAAGAAAAAATAAAACATTTGATTTGGAGAAAGAAAAATAAAAGATGTCCACTTTATATATTTGACCTTGACAAGATTCACGTAGAAAATAACTATCAATCTTATTCAATCAGAATAATCGTGATACATCTATTATATACATATGTGTCAATCATGAGTTGTACGAGAGATATTGGGATTGAACAATTTGAATTTAAAATGTGCTGTCACCCCCCAACAATTTAAAGGTTAATTTTTTCATAAGTTATTTTCGTAAATTTTCTTAAAAACTTAAAAAAGTAAGTTAAACATATATTATGATTTTAAAATGTGCTATCATCCCCCAACAATTTAAAGGAAAAATTTTTCATAACTTTTTCATAAGTTATTTTCTTAAATTATCTTTAAAAACTTTTAAAAGTAAGTTAAAAATATTTTATAAATAAATCATAAAATAAACTTTACCAAACAGTCTCACAAACACTACCAAATCCAAACAAACTATTTATAGTTAACTTATTGCAAATGAGACCTTTCAACTATAAATAAAGCCACATATTAATAAATAAAAGAATTTAGTCACACTTGCTACTTATTAAAGATTGTTAATATATTTATTTGCTTCTTATTTTTGATAAATTTATTAATTTCATTATTTTAACATAATTGAAAGAGGAGACTATTGAAAAAATTTAAAGATTTATTTACCGACATATTAAAATGAACTTTCCACATATTAAAATGACTAAAAGTTAACATTGATCTATAACGTACATTTATGTGTTGTTATCCAAACCTGTTTTAAATAAGTTTTTAGCACACATTACAACGAAACCTTCGACTTTGGGTGCATCACAGTAATCTTAATTCTCACACATAACGTAAGAAAGTTTGGATTAGTAATTGCATTAAATTTGTTATTTCAATATTAATAAGGAGCCCAAAGCACCACACGTTTAGTGACAAGTCTAATTTTTTTTTAATATATTCTCTCTAAACTCAAATATAAAAAATTAATTATGCACTAAATTAGAAAATTAATTAATGTTGTTTTATTTTAATAATTTTACCTAAAAAGTATTTTTTAAAATTACTCATCATTGAAATTTTAAAAAGATAATTTTACTGATTTTAAAAATAATTTTAATCATTTAAAAAATAATTAAAAACAAGAAGTCATTAAAAATAGATTTTCAATCACACAAAATATATTTTAAAAATAATAACATTAAATAAAACAAAATAAATTAAAATTTTCTTATATTTAAATTTATAGTTTATGATTTTTTTTCTTATATTTGAGTCCACAAAAGTAATATGTTACTTTTCATAAAATTTTCAACAAAATTACTTCTTAGAGTTCCATGAAACTAGTTAATTACCAAGAAATACACAAAATTTTGTCACAAATTTATGACTGTCAACAGGAGGTCCAATCAAAACCACTAAAAGCCTTAAGTTGTAGTGTAGAAGATGTAGGGGAAAATAAAGCCTTGACTTGGGGCTTGCTTGATGTAGTTTATGATGCAAGTTGCAACAACTTGCATATGAAGTTAA
This sequence comes from Pachyrhizus erosus, assembly GCA_026544285.1. Taxonomy (NCBI): domain Eukaryota; kingdom Viridiplantae; phylum Streptophyta; class Magnoliopsida; order Fabales; family Fabaceae; genus Pachyrhizus; species Pachyrhizus erosus. Next base: position 15,123 of record JAMLFT010004295.1, on the reverse strand, counting down.
GTGGAAGCAACCATGTAATGACTTAATTGTTGAATTGCAAAGCTTAAATCTGGACATGTTGTGGTGAGATATAGAAGCTTCCCAATCAAGCATTGGCAGCTGTTTGGATTAGTAAGAGGGGAATTGTCTGAAAAAGATATGTAGAATTTGACCATATGTGTGGCCATAAGTTTTACACCTAATAGACTTGATTATGTAGCAAATCTAATGCATATTTATGTTGGCAAACTGAAATTCCAAGTTGTAATCTAGCTACTCCTAAGCCAAGGATGTATCTTAAAGTGCCAAGATCCTTTATTTTGAAAGAACCATCCAATTAAGTTTTCACAAAAGTAATTTATGTAATATCATTTCCTACCAAGATTAGGTCATTCACATATATTAGGAGAACAATGAAAGATTCATTATGAACTTTGGTGAATAGGGAATAATCATATTGAGATTGAACATAACCAAGGGAGACTAGGAAGAAGAAGAGTTTAGCAAATCATTGTTTGTTGGCTTGCTTTAATCCATAAAGAGACTTCAATAATTTACACACTTGGTTTGGTTTGTTGGAAGAATAGCCAAGCTGAACTTTCTAGTTGGTGAAAATGCTAAGCTTGGGAAGTTGCAATCGCCAACAAAAGTCTAACTGTATTCATTTTAGCAACCAAGGAAAAGGTATCAAGAAAATTTATGCCCTTAGTTTGTGTATAGTCTTTAGCTACAAGACGAACCTTGTACTGTTCAATAAACCCATCACCTTTGTATTTGATCTTGGGTGCCTTTCCATGAGGAAGATTAGTGAGTTCCCACGTATGATTTTGTTCCAAGGCTTGCAACTTAGTTGCCATGGCATGATTCCATAAATCCAATTTCGATGGTTCTTTATATATAGAAGGTTCCATTTATGCAAAAATGGAAAGGACATAATGTTTTTAGATTGGGGATAACCTATCACAATTAAAAATGGATTGAATAGGATAGGGTATGGATGGACAAGAGTGGAGTAACATGTATAATCATTAAGGTTAAAGGGTGGCTTAGTTAAGTGCGTGGATTTTCTAGTTGGTGGCCTAGAAGGAATTGAGGAAAAAGATGTTGGAATGGGTGTAGGTGATGTTGAACTAAGGGTAAGGACAAAGTAGGATGTGAGTCTATATCATATGGGCCAAAAAGATTAAAAATGGAATCATCAGGGTTGTCCAAATATGGTGGAGGTGTTGGTTTATTGAGGATGTAAGGAAAATAATCCTCATAAACCAAAATGTTTTTGGAAATGAAGATTTCTTGAGAGGAAAGGTTCATCAATATGTATCCTTTGACTCCTTGCTTGTCTTCAAGGAAAATGCACTTGCTTGATCGAGGATCTAGTTTTTGTCTCTCTTGTTAAAGAGAAGATGCATAGGATAAACAAACAAACACCTTAAGATGTTGTAAATGAGGACAAATCCTTAAAAATCTTCAAAAGGGGATTTGTTGCCCAAAATGGATGAAGGTAATTTGTTGATAAGATAAGTGACATGAGTTGCACTAAAACATGATAGCCCACGTGACATTAAGGATATGCTTGTGTTTTCTCCTAGCCACAACACTTTGCTAAGGTGTTTCAATGCAGGTTCTTTGATGTGTAATGCCATGTTCATTGTAGACATTAGTCATAAGGAATTCTTGCCCATTGTTTGAACAAATGTTTTGAACCAAATTGCATGTGCACCATAGCTCTAAAATTTTTCACCTATTGCCTTGTTCTAGATTTAGTCTTCATGAGAAATAGCCAAGAATGTCTTATAAAGTCATGTACAATAGTTAGATCAAAGGGAGCAATGATTTTAATATCACTGAGGGTAAAAGATCATCTATGTTGCTTAGCCAAATGACGAGAATCGCACATTTTATTTTATGAATTATGTACATATGGCAACTGACTAAAATATGTTTAATCACTTTATCCGAAGGGTGTCTTAGCCTATGATGCCATAGGCAAAATTAGAAGAAATAATGGGATTACAAGATATATGATTGAAATTTGTATTAAATGTTAACAAGTAACTAGAGATTTGATCCAACAAACAAAGATTGTGGAAGACTCTAATATGTCTAATTGTCTTCAACGAAGGTAATTCAAGGACAATACCTAAGTTGGAATATAAAATTAGTCTACAATTCAAGGAGTTGGAGAGTTTATAGGAAACTAACAGGTTAAGGCCAAAATTGGGCACATAAAGGACGTTGTGTAATAACAAATCATCACTAAACATGACATTACCAAAGTAAGAAACATAAGTATGTGAACCATTTGACATTTGCACTTTAGGAGGCCTAATTTTAAGGTAAGAATGAAAAGACTCTAAGGAATTATAAATATGGTTAGTTGCATTAGTATCTATAATCTAATGAGAAGAGGAAGATTTACTTTGGTTGGTTGAGTCACACTATTATTGACTGTAGAAGTAATGACCTAACTGACTTAGCCATTTTCCTTGTTTGAATATTCAATCTTGTTTAACAAAGCCACAATTTGTTGGTACATTTCATGAGTGATGGTTAAGGTTACTTCATTCTATTGTTGAGGAGCATATGCTTCCTCGTTGCTATAAGGATTTGTGTTTGTATTAGCACTATTAACAACCACATGTTTGTCTTTGAGCTTGAAGCCTAGTGGAAAACTATGCTTGAATAAAATATTTCAATTGTGTGTCACTATCTACCACAAAAAAACACACCTTTGCAGAGTTATTATTGTACCCACTTCCTTGGTTGGATGATATGTCATGACCTCGATTATGTTGTGAATTTCCTCCTTGACTGCCATAATTATTGTTATTTGCTTTGACCATGAATGTCTTAGGAGGGTCACCCAAAATACTACCTCCAATTTTTCTTTCTTGTTGTAATGCAAGGGAAAGACCTTACTAATAGGAGGCAAGGGTTCCAGCATTAATATTTGTGTTCTCGGAGTGTTGAATTGGTAATTGAGACCTTTCAAGAAACAAATCACATATTCCTTTTTTTTTTTTGTTTCTTGATGTAGTTAATTGCATCACATGTGCAATTAGGGATAGGTTTAAGAGTTTTCAAATCCTCCCAAACAATTTTCAAATTTGTGAAATAAGAATTAACATTTTTATCACCTTGCTTCATCAAATGAACTTTTTAAAGAAAATCAAATAGGCAAAAATGGTCACCCTTGGAGAATCGAGTCTTTAACTCGTTCCACAAATATGCATGTTGTCAACATTTTTAATGCTTTGTGTAACCTTCGACAATAGCAAGGCAACAATCCAAGAAATCATAGTGTTGTTGCATCATTCTCATGCCTCATACAGGAGATTGTCTTTGGAGGGGGCATGGGTATGACCACTAATGAATTTAATCTTAATGAATTTAATCTTATTTATTGTGAGAAGAGCACATTTAATCTTCTTGCTCCATGTGTCGTAATTGTTGTCATTCATTGATGGTGATACAAGCACCGTGCTGGGATTCTCTCCAAGATGGAGATAATACAAATTGGTGAGGATGAGTGCCTTATCTAGAGACACTTTATCTTTTTTTGGAGATGCTTTATATTTAAAACCCAGTACAAACTCACAAAATAGGGTTTTTAATAATAATAAAAAAGAGAAGATTAGACATTCATAACATATTTCTCTACTTCAATACCATAATATGATAATAAGAATAAGATGAGATAAGTTTAACCTTATTAATAGATGAGGGGATATATATAGATGATTGAGTTCATGCCACATGTCGACAAAATTAACTTCTAACAACATGATAAATAATAAAATAAACTAATAACAAAAAGATATCAACTTGACTAATTGCTCATCAAATTAAGAGATTAAGTTAATTACAAAAATAAACTCTAATAATAAGAAAAATAATAATATATGAACATGGAATTTATCTTGTATAGAGCAATATAATATTGATTAAGCTAGTGTTTCAACTTTTAGCAATTCAACTCTTCATTTTAATAAAAAGTTATTTTCTTGCCTCTATTTAATCTCAACACTTACTATGCTTAATGTGAAAATTTGTAAAAAAAATAAAAAAAAATAGGGTGAAGACACTCAATACCTAACCAGTAGTTTGTTGGGCAATAATATCAATATGCATGCATGCTTTACGTGATAAAAAAAAGTTCATAAATTTTTAGTGTACATATAAGTGAATTAGAGAGTATACCTTATCCCTATTGAAGACATGACTACTTTATATTGAAATAGTTGCGAGTCTTGTATCGTTAATATATATATTCATAGAACCATACACGGTTGATTAAAAATGCATGGAAGAACAAAAGACTCATGAAATAAGTAAATAATAGTGTTAGAAGCCAATTTTACTTGATTTTATGTCTTTTATTAGAATTTTAGCACTCTCTTACTCTTAGTTTCTTTTGTTTTACCCCTTTTTGTGTTAAAAATCTTATATTTTAGTTTAGTCTAAATTGAAATCCAAACATTTAAATTTTGAATGTTTTTAAATGAAATTTGTGTTATTTTGTAGGCCGATGAAGAAAAGAGAAGATTTTTAATTCTACTTAGATTTTTTATTATCTTATCTTTAGTTTAAATTTATAGAATTTATTTTCTATTATTTAGGATTTATTTTCTATTATCTTATCTTTAGTTCAAATTTATAAGATTTGTTTGTTGTTATTTCGTTTTTCCTATTTCTCTATAAATAGGACCTGTGTAAAGCAAGGAGAAGATTTCTCTTTCTCTTCCATTGAGTACTCTGTTTGTTGAAGATTCGAAAGGATTTATGAGATTCTAGGAACAAAAGAACGGAGATTTCAACTTAGGGCTTCAATGACTTCTCATTTTTTGTGAATCAGCCCTCATGGAAATAAGTGGTTGATCTATTTTTATTAGGCTTGAATGTAATATACTAAACTTTAATGTAAGTCTTGATTTTCATATATACGACTCATTTTCTTTTATCCATTAATGTTCATTTTCGCTCCTAATGCTTTTTATGTGTTTATTGCTCATAAAATGATTTAGATTTGGAATCCGATTGGAAAATGTTTTATGGATCTTGTTTGAAATAAAACACCCAATGGTTGAAATTGCTAGAAATAGAATACCAAATATTGATCTTTTATGAATGATCTTAATGCAAGTTCTTTTCTTAAATATGCAATAAATTGATATTTATTAAGGGTAACTTAGGATTTCAGACTTAAGGAATTAGCTGAGTGAATATAATCTTAATGTAGTGCAATAGAGGAAAAATATTCATATGTATGATTATTAAGTTTACAAAGGGATAAAATTAGGTGAAACCCAATCCATCTTTTAATCATTTGATATATTTTAATCTTAATTATTACCTTATTTATAAATTTTGTTTTCATTTACCTTTTACTCTCAAACAACCCAATCAACAAACTCTAAGATAAATATAATTGTAACTTAATCAAGTATCAACCAAGACTTAAGGAGATGACTTAATACTAATCAGTGATTATAATTGACTTTAGTACGTTTGTCAAACCATCAACAAATAGCTGATGAAAAATATGAAAGAAATAAATATTAAATAGAAAAAAATAAAAACACTCTAAGTGCCAACCAATTTTCAAGGATGAGAAAAAATGAAAAATCTTGGAATAAAAATAAAATTGAAAGATACTAAAGCTAGCCAGGCTATCTCAGTCTTAATTGGTACATGAATATTATAGATTTATTTTTAACCTTGTGAGAACACAGAATGGTGCCCATTACGCGTCCAAATATGTGGGGTATAGCAAGATTTTTACTGTGTAAGACGTGGCAGAAATGCAAAATCCTATGAGATTGGGTTATTCTGGTTCATTGCTAACCCACAAGCAATTTTAATATTTTCAAATGCTCAAAGAATCACAACGCACTTAACACAAATGATCTGTCAAATCAGATAAAAAAAGAACAGAAAAGAAGAGAGGAATTGGCATCAATGGAGGTTTTGTATAACAGAACATGATTATATGAAAATTTGTTAAGAGAAAGTTTGCGTGTATGCTTGTTAGGTGATAGATCGATAGTGGATCCTGATTTTCCAAATCCTATTGACCAAACATACAGCAAACAATAGCACTAATTAGTCTTCTTTCAAAAAATAAAGAAAAGAATATGATCAATTAATTTATATGCAAACTGAATATAGGATATCTATCTGCCCAACCTTTTACCATATCTATTTCAAATGAATTGATGATTTAGTGAATGGTTGGACAAGTGTTTATAAAATTAATTTTTATTAAATTTAATTTTAACACGATATGATGTATATATAAATGTTTTTATTAAAAAAACTAAGTTAATAATAAAATTCAATATAATTTTTTTTATTTTATATAAATGTTACTTAAAATTATTTTAAATCAATTAATTCTAAACTTAAAATTAATTCATCACCATAAAACTAAACACATAAAAAATTATTTAAAATCATCATAACTAACATTTTAAAATAATTTTAAAAAATCTAACTTATTAGATATTTCAAACAAAACAGTCACTTAAATGTATAAAAAGTAAATACAGATACAGATATTAGGAAAAGATTTTAAAAGTGAGAAAGTAAACACGAATATTCGTCTAAAAGTTACTAAGTTAATATCATAATATATTTTCTAATAAATTAAAATCAAATACATCTTTTCCTACTTTTTTTAAAAGACGAATTTACGTTGGAAGAGTCTTATATTTACACCAGTGTTTGAACTCGTATGATGATAAGATTAATAAAGAATTAAATAATATACTTATTACAAATAATTTAGAATGAAAAATATTATTTTTCTAGACAAAAATATTTTCGTCATTTAATATACATAATCAATCCCTATATTATAAATATGGGGTTTCATTTTTAAATAAAAACCTTTTTGGAGCTATTATAATCCTCATTTTATATAGCATATGACTTTTTCTCATATATTGAACATTAAATATTATATTTTATTTAAGGTTTTATATTTCTTTTTAAATATTATTTCTTAATTTTAATTTCATTTTCAATTTTATTTAAAATTTAAATCATGATATATTGTTTCAAATTGAAGATATTTTATTTTTTATAAATTTAATTTTAGGAATATTATAATTTTTATTAATTTTAATTTGATATTAAAATTTAAATTTTTACACATATTATATTAATGACTTGTATTGATCTTAATGTTTTATCGAGTTTAATTGACAAGAGTTGCCAGTATAATTTTTTATACTGTTAATCAATTAAAAACTTAAAAATAATTTAAAATGATTTTTTTTATAATTAATCAAGTTATTAAGTAAATTAATATACACTGTAAAAAAAGTAAATTAAGATATTTATTTTTCAAGACAAAACTATTTTCATCATTGAATATATACATAGTCAATCCCTATATTATAAATATGAGTATTTATTTTTTAAGTAAAAATGTTTTTAGGAACTATTATCATCCTTGTTAGCATGTGACTTTTCATACATTGAGCATTAAGTTTTATGTTTCTTTTAAATATTATTTCCTAAATTTAACTACATTTTCAATTTAATTTAAATTTTAAATCAAGTACACTTTTTAACTTGAAAATTTTTTTTTCTAATAAAATTGATTTTAAGATTATCATAATTTTTTACTAATTTCATTTTCAAATTTGATATTTAAAAATTAAATTTTGACATATTATATACAATAAAGATGACATGTATTGATTTTAATACTCATAATATTATGAATGAAAATAAAAATAAGTTTATTAAATACTATTCAAATATTGTTAAACAAAATTTGTAAGAAGAAAATTAAAAGCTAAAATTTATAAATTTTAAAAATAATATTTAATATGTATTGCATTAATATATTCTCCATTATGAGTAATAAAATACTATTTTTAATTAACAAAAATTAATACACCATTAATTTCTTTTTGTTCAGAAGCTTAGAAACAAAAACTTCTTATGATTAAATGAAAATGAATTGATAAAAATATGAAAATTCAACAACTTATAAATTAGAGAAATAAGAAAATTATTAAATTAATACATCATTAATTGAGAGAAATAATAAAAACTATTATTTGTAGTAAAATAATTTTTTTTAAATTAATAAAAAAATAAATCTTTAATTGCTTTTGTTCAGAAGCTTAGAGAGAGAGAGAAAAAAAAAACTACATATAAATAGTTAAAAAATGAAATGATATAAATATGAAAAATAGGAAAAATATAAATGAGAGAAATAAAAAAAATAAAATAATATTCTACCATTAATTTTTCCTATTTCCAGTCTTAAATTTATTTTTTTTACAATTATCCGTGCATAATTTTATACTTTTAAATATGTTTCTAATTAATTTATATTTTTAAAATTTACTCTTAGATTATTATTTTATATATATTAATAATTTTGAATTTTTAAATTACTTAAATTTAAAAATAAAGTTTAATTTTTTTATATATTACCAATATAAATATTTTTATATTATCAATCAATAGATATAATACTTGAAGTAATTATTATGAAATTTGATAAATTTACTATAAATAACAATTTGTGATTAAATAATAATATAACTTTTTATTATATTAATGCATTTCAATAAAATTCTTAAAATATTAATATAAAATTCAGAATAATTGGTAGCCTTAATGAAATACTAAGAAATTACTAAGAATGGTGAAATTCATTAATTGGTTGTTTGCTTGGATGAAAACTTGCCCAATAATAACAACTGTTCACACCAAAGCATGAAGCATTAATGAAGATATTTATTACTAATTGTTTTATTTTATGTTATTTTATTTTATTTTACAAATATCTGCTTAAGAGGGAGGCAAATTCTGACATTAAAAATAAACACATTTTTCAACAAAAATTTAAAACTTGGTCCAGTACTTTAAAAGTATCAGTCCCTTCTCTTTGACCCAACATCTAATATTACTAGTAGTTCTTAATTCCTTTGATATGATGACAAAAATGACCTTCACCTTCCCATGGTTTTGATTTATTTATTTTTCACTCAAATATCATTTCATTTCATAAGTCTAAACAGTAATTTCTTAAAGTGGGGACCAGTTAGGATTCTCTCTCCCGGGTCTTTGAATGACGTGTATACTTTGGCCTCCCATAGTCTCAATACAATACTTTGCATAAGAACTCTAAGAAGCACCCAAAGCCAAATCAGATACTCATTTTGCTTTGCTTTAGTCCTCGTGGCCACATCAACATCTTCGGTACGTACAGTATCATCTTTCTTCTTCATCTTTTCATTCTAATCAATTAATTCTGCATTAAGCATTCATTTTTTAATCTGCATGATATGATACCTTTTTGTTCTTCAAACGTCTCAGACCTGTTCATTGCATGTACGTGTAAACGTCATGAGCTTGGTTTCTTTTGTCTCATAAGAATTCTTTGTTTTTTTTTTCTTCATTCATTATGAGTATCGTTTCATTTCATGTGTTTGTGTTATTTCTCTTTCGGTTATGATTTCTTGTTGAATAATCAGAATATTTGAGAAGCCAAAAACAAACTGAAAATTGAACGTGTGAAGTCATATGTTTCTGTCTTTTTCATTTTTTTTTACTGTTCCGCTATTAGTTCGCGTGCTCTGTTTCCAGTCAAATTGGTTGGTGAAAAGAAATCAAAGCCAAAACCAATAGAAAGAATCAAAGAAACTTAAGGCATGTGCATATGTTAGTGTTTACTAGGTTCCTGTTATGGTTTGCACTTTCACATTTTCTATGTTTTTGGATGTTTGGATACGAAGAATTTTGTAATGACTCTTTAGACTGTGGATGCAGATATGGAAAGCTTAAAAACACCTTTCAAGGGTGTTATAAACGATCTTCGAGAAAGGGTTGTGTACTATAAAGATGATTGGACTTCTTGTCTCTATTCAGGAACTGGGTGAGATTATCAAGCATATTTGTTTTTGAAATTTAGTAGTAGTCTCTAATGAGCACTCGCTTTTTATTGACAGGATATTGGCCCCAACTACCTATATTTTCTTTGCTTCTGCTCTTCCTGTTATTGCCTTTGGCGAGCAGATAAGTAGAGACACAGGTTTTTCATCTTCTTCTTATCCTGCCTGTCTTACCATATATGTATATAAAAGATGTTTGCCAACGTAACACTTTTCTTTTATAGAATGAGTGACTTGTTAAAATATACTTCTTTTAGGATTTGTTATTGTAAATTAACTTGCTTTTTAGAAGAAATATTTAAAAGCTTGAAATTATAATTTGTTAAAGTGTTCCTTTTAAAAAAAATGAGTTAATACACATGAGAAAGGATTTTTTTGAAGTCCACTTGCTTTTTATTTAGGAGTTTTTTGGTAAGGTACATTGTACGTATTTTTTAAGAAAGTTGAAATTGCCACTTTGTAAAATACATTTTCTAAAATACAAGCACGTCTGTGTTATATATTCAGCACAAGCTTTTTGCACCTCTCATGTACTCACAACATATGTGTGAGCGTGGAAAGAAACAATTTTAGCTTAAATGTAAGAATGATAGATTAGAGATTAGTTCCTCTCTCTCACTTTATATGTAAAAATTTGTGTTTGAACAATTTGGTGTTTGAATACAGATGGAAGCTTGAGCACGGTAGAAACACTAGCTTCTACAGCAATTTGTGGAATCATACACTCAATTTTGGGTGGCCAGCCTCTCCTAATAGTGGGAGTTGCTGAGCCCACTATCATTATGTACACGTACTTGTACAACTTTGCCAAAGATAGGGATTCCTTGGGACGAGAACTCTTTTTAGCTTGGGCAGGATGGTAAGAAAAACATTCTCTATGTAACCCAAGTTTGTTGTGTCCCAATGTCTAATTGACATCATTAACATCCCAGGGTTTGTGTATGGACTGCTCTCTTGCTGTTTCTTCTAGCAATATTCAATGCTGGAAATATCATCAATAGATTTACGAGGATTGCAGGTGAACTTTTTGGCATGTTGATCACAGTCTTGTTCATTCAAGAGGCTGTCAAGGTCAGTTTGTCATATATTAGGCTTGGTGTCAACTATCTAATGAAACATGAATTTGCATAACACATTTGTAAAAGGACTTTGATACAAGCTTTTGTAAGTTCAGGGAATGGTAAGTGAGTTTAATGTTCCTGAAGAGGGAGACCCAACATTGGAAAAGTACCAGTTTCATTGGCTGTATGCAAATGGATTGCTGGGTATTATATTCACCTTTGGCCTTCTTTATACTTCTTTAAAAAGCAGAAGAGCGAGGTCATGGTTATATGGGACAGGTTTGTGCAGTGATTTGAGGCATTATTAACATGTTTGGAGTGGGGAATCTGACAGTTTGTTTATTGAACAGGGTGGTTGAGAAGTTTCATTGCAGACTATGGGGTGCCTTTCATGGTGGTGGTGTGGACAGCTCTATCATTCATAGTTCCAAGTAAAATGCCTTCTGGAGTTCCCAGAAGGCTCACTTCTCCTCTTGCTTGGGATTCTACATCTTTACATCAGTGGACAGTTATCAAAGTAATCCATTATAATGCATATATAATCACACCACTTCTTAGTTTAGTAGTTTTGGAGATTACTTATATAACAATTGCTGCAGGATATGGGGAAGGTTTCTCCGGCTTATATTTTTGCTGCTTTCATTCCCGCCTTAATGATAGCAGGGCTTTACTTCTTTGACCATAGTGTTGCTTCCCAGATGGCACAACAGAAGGAATTCAATCTCAGGAAACCTTCTGCATACCACTATGACATATTGTTGCTAGGATTAACTGTATATCTCTCTCTTGTACCGAGTTGTTTAATTGTCATTTCCACGAGTGATCTGATTGGAATTGATGATTTTCTTTGGATAAAACATTTCAGACTTTGCTTTGTGGATTAATTGGCTTACCCCCTTCAAATGGAGTTCTGCCTCAATCCCCTATGCACACCAAGAGCCTGGCTGTTCTCAAGAAACAGGTGGGTAAATGAGTATTGGGATTTGTGGTAATGTAACTATCACGATTGAATTGGATATTTGATACGGTGGTGGTTGTTTTTTTAATGGCAGTTGATCCGAAGTAAGATGGTTAAAAGTGCCAAGGAAAGCCTAAAGCAGAAAGCTAGCAAGTCTGAAATCTACGGAAAGATGCAAGCAGTGTTTATAGAAATGGATAACTGTCCAGATGTAAGCTTAAGCCTTTAATCTTCTTACCCTTGCCCAATAAAGCCGATTGACACATAGCTAAGTTTCTTTTGGTCCTGAATAGCTAAGTTTCTTTTGGTCCTGAATATGATTGTTTGCAGAATCATTCAGTTGTCAAAGAACTAGAGGATTTGAAAGAGGTTGTCCTAAACGGTGAAGACAAAGGACAGAACAATAAGAGTACCTTTGATCCTGAGAAACACATTGATGCATATTTGCCTGTCAGAGTAAAGGAGCAGAGAGTGAGCAATCTTTTACAATCACTCCTTGTAGGAGCATCAGTCTTTGCTATGCCTGCCATAAAAAAGATACCAACTTCTGTTCTATGGGGATATTTTGCTTACATGGCCATTGATAGTCTTCCAGGAAATCAATTCTGGGAAAGGATCCTACTTCTTTTTGTAACACCTAGTAGGTGGTACAAGTAAGTGGAAGTTACTATTGTTTCATCATATTCACAAAAGCATGAAACTTCAAATGTCAGGGGTTTCATTCAATTAATTATCTTTCTAACACCAATCCATATGTTTTTGACAGGTTGTTGGAAGGGGATCATGCTTCCTTTGTTGAGTCAGTACCTCACAGATACATAGTCTTCTTCACACTCTTCCAATGTTTTTATTTCTTGGTTTGTTTTGGAGTGACATGGATTCCCATAGCCGGAATACTGTTCCCCCTGCCTTTCTTTTTGCTGATCACATTGAGGCAGCATATGCTCCCAAAGCTGTTCAAGCCTCACCATCTTAGGGAACTAGATGCGGCTGAATATGATGAAATAGTTGGTGCTCCAGCACTAAGTTTCAATAAATCTTTCAGGGTATGATGCCATGCTAAATTTAATCATTATTTCATCCTAATTCTCTTTTACACTCCAATCTGGGACATGAAAGAGCTTGTTTATGTTTTTACAGGAAGCGGAATCACCCCGAGTTGGATCAAAGGAAATATGTAATGCTGAAATATTAGATGAGTTAACTACTAATAGAGGGGAGTTGAAGGTCAGAACTGTCAGCTTTGGTGAGGAAAGAAACCTCCAGGTAATCACAATTCCACTGTTATTGATTTGAATTCAACTTAGTTTAGCATACCATATTTTGTTCATTCCCTCACATAAGTGTGTTGTGTTTGTTTGAATCATGACGATTTACAGGTTTACCCTGATGAAAATGGATCCCCACTCACAGATACTATGGGTCCCTGAAGAAAGAAAGGGTTACTCTATAAGAAAGAAAAATATGATATCAGTATATAGATGAAGATCAAGTTTTAGAATTTTGAAAATTTCAAGCTGCCGCAATTAAGAGGTTTAACATGTCAAGGATTCTGGAATATATATGTAAAATTGCCAAATTACTAACGAGAACTCTCCACTTTAGCATTTAAATTTCACCATTTTCCCTCTAGTTATTTGTATCCCCCGTGTGATTCTTCGTGGAACGTTTGTCACAGCGAAACATCATAATATCAAAATTAATGCACAAAAAGGAGCGACACTATCAACCTTACTAAAACGTACATACATTAAAAGAGTGAAATCACTGAAATGCTCCAAGGACATGTCCTGCGTCACACACTGCTTTAAAATAACAATAATTAAGAAAATATAATATTAAGTTTTAGATAATTTTTTATTGATTAGATAATATAAAAGCTTTTATATTAATAATGTCTATTAATTTTTCTTTTTTACATTCAAGTTCGGAAATTCCACTTTCACAATGTTAGCCCTGCCAATACAGGATAGACACATGTTTTCCTTTTTTGGAAAAATAGGGTTGGCTCATGGTATTAACTAAAGAAAGTTTTAAAAATATTATCTAAAAGTATTCTGTTGATATTTGTCGTATTTTTTGTGCATCATAGCTTCTGGATTAACGTGCAGTGACTAGAAATGTATCGATCCTCTGCCAATACATTACTGTTAGCAAGAATGGTGTCTAAGGATCAAGAGTCAAGCATACAATTTTTCGTAGTGAAGTATATTTAAAGATAATATTGTTTTCATGCAAAAATTCTACAATGCCTTTTTCACATTTTTTTTTTCTCTACTTTCTTTGTATCGCTCATCACACTAAAAAAATAAGCAACGAAATAAAGTCAGAGAAGAAAGAATGGAGGTGTAAAAGCTAACAATAGGCCAATGAAACACAAGAGGCACTGAGTGGTGAAAATGTTTAAAGAAGATGAGGGGGTTGGGGAGTGGAAGAAGGACATTTTTAAAAAGGGGATGTAAATGTAAGGGTAATTTAGGTAATATGTGAAATTTTATAAAAGAAATTGGAGAAAGTGATTATGAAGAGTAAAAAGGAGTGAAAATAGCAACCCCTAGCTAAAATCTTACTGGCCCATTCCTAATGCTAGCCGCAAAAATAAATCAAATGGGCCAGATTTTATCATTAAACCCAAGCAAAATTTGTCTTATTATACATATAAATAAAAAGCATTAAACATGTTCTTAATATTTATAAATATTAAAAAATTTATTTTTAATTATTGATTATTGATATCTCATTTTATAAAATATGTAAAAAATAATATAATTATAAATTTTTTAATGAATCTAGTTTCTGATGTTTAGGGTTCATCTCGATTTTAATCAAGTAAATCGTATCTTATTTTTTTATCTTGTTTTGATGATGATAAATTGATTCATCAACCTGTTTTATGATCATTTTATTATTAAAATATTTTATAAAATGAGGTATCAAAATTTGATGATTGAAAATAAAAAATTAAACAAAATTTTCAATATTTATTAAGAATTAAAAATCTGTATATCCATAAATAAAATAGGCTTGAAAAAATATGGATTTGTATTATTTAATTTTTAATGTAATATTAATAAATAATATATGAATAAATATTTTCTATTTTTAATACTAATTATTGTATATTGATTTTTATTAAATATAATATGTAATTAATTTTAATAATATAATAAAAATATTTATTTATTTATTTTAATAAATATAATATGTA
>JAMLFT010004294.1:0-19919 GCA_026544285.1 Pachyrhizus erosus | reverse complement strand
CTAGTTACCCATAGTGGCTAGCTTAATTGGCAGAAACGCACCACCTCCTTCAACTGATCCTGGGTTTGAGCTTCCCTTCTAGTTTTTTCTCCTTTTCCTAATGGATTACTATGTTTATGCTACACTTAATTTCTTGGTAGTTTTGATTTAATTGTGAAATACTTGAAAAAGAGTTGGATTTGTATAGTTTTTGTTGAACTAGAAAGAGAACTTTCCTATACATATGTAATTGGTTTTTTTGGACTCTTGGGAATCATTGAGTATGTCTAATTTGATTTAACTGGACCTTTGAATCAATTAACATGGAATTATGCCAAAATATTTTGAATGTTACATTTCCTTTCAATTAAAGAAACTTATATTTTGAACAAAACCATTTTAAATGAAGTTTTATTTACTAAATGAAGTTTAGTTAGAGACGTTACATTAAGTTGGTATGAAAGTAGTTCATCCTACCAAGACTGGGGTTATGAACCTAATCAAGTGTGTGGTAGGTGAAATTGTGTGGATCTTGCACTACTCGGAGAGTAGTATGAGATAGATTGTTTGATGGCACATTGATCGCAAACGACGACGTGAAGAAATTGTTTAGACCTAGCCTTGCATGTTTTAGACAACAATGTTAACTAAAAAATTGTTTGATAGGAATGCCTATATGTTGATTGTAGGCATAATGTGGACAAATTTTAATTGTAACACACGAATGAGTGAAGGCTAATGATGATGATTTCAACTAATAATGGCTAGAAGACTACCCAACAATAACACACAACAACTCCTAGAACTAATGCCACTCGTTCTTGAAAGAATGGAGCAAGACAGGGATGAAGAACTAGTAGAGTACCGAGGATTGACTACATTTAGGAGGAATAATCGTCCAAAATTTACTGGTTCCTTCGACCCTGAAGGAGCTTAGAATTGGCTATCTGAAGTAGAAAAGATCTTTGATGCAATGACTTGTTTGGAGGAGCACAGATTAAACTTTGTGACTTTTATGTTTAGTGGTGAAGTAGAAAATTAGTGGTGCATCACAAAACCTATGATACTAAGAGTAAGTGAAGTCATTCCATGGGCGACTTTTAGACAGAAGTTCCTTAACAAATACTTTCTTGAATATTTCTACAAGTATAAGGCCAGAGAGTTCCTAGAGTTGAAGCAGGGAGACATGACAGTAGGAGAATACGCCGCCAAGTTTGATGAACTACTGAATTTTTAGTTGAACTTTGGAGTGGATGATGGACAAAAGATTTATTCCCAAATTGAGAACGAACTTTGACCAGACATCAAACAGGCAATAAGGTACCTACAAATCTTAGATTTTCCCACGTTGGTGAGCAAGTGTAGACTATATGAGGATTATACGTGTGCAAAACAGATCTAGTGAAAGCTTGGGGCCAACAAAGACACTCGTAGAAGACATTTGGGAACTGGAAGAGACCTTATTTAAGGCTACATTACAATAGCGATGGGTCAAGCCAGAAGAGTCAATCTATTGGAAGTTCTATGATTGTGACACCCTGCCTTGATGTTGGCAATCCAATAAAGTGTTTCTATTGTAATGGACCCCATTATTTGAGGGATTGCCCTCAAAAGATTATTGCCTGCCATAACTACAGCAAGGTGTGACACATTACCAAGAATTGTTGGGCGCCTCAAAAGGAGATCATTAACACCAGAAAAATCAACCAAGGTTGTTTCATTCGATGAGCTGAGTCAACCAATTGGAAAGTCTCGAGTAACAAGAAAGGTGTTCGTAATGAGTGGTTCCAAGGTTGTTTCATCCAATGAGCTAAGTCAACCAATTGGAAAGTCTCGAGTAACGAGAAAGGTGTTCATAATGAGTGGTTCCAAGGTTGTTTCATCCAATGAGCTGATTCGAGGTAAGTGCATCATAAGTGGTAGATTTTTATATGTGTTATATGTATTATATGATTCAGGAATAACCCATTCTTTTATATCACATGATTGTATTACGTGCTTATCATTACCAGTAACCTCCTTACCCTAAGAATTGTTTTTGATAAACCCCCACTAATAAACTAGTAATTACAACCCATGCATGTTTAACTGGTCTCGTGTGAATAAAAGGTCAAAACTTCTTAATTCATTTAATTTGTCTTCCTTTATCTAATTTAGATGTAGTATTAGGGATGGACTGGTTGTCCTCAAACCACGTTGTCCTCAATTGTCACAATAAAACCATAGTCTTTGGGACTGCTAGCTAAAATACCATGGAGTGTTCGAGTTTTAACAATAATAATGTTGGAATTAACGTGGGAAGAGACTTTCAAACCTACGAGGCTTTATTTTCTACAAAAACGGAGGTGGATATGGATGTCAAAAATCTTCCTGTTGTGTGTGAATTTCCTAAAGTTTTCATGGACGATGTGACAAAGTTGCCACCTAAAAGAGAGGTAGAGTTTGCCATAAATCTTATTCCCAAAGCTAACCCGATCTTGATAACACCTTATAGAATGTCCCCAAAAGAACTGGCGAAGGTGAAAAGTCAACTGGAGGAGTTGTTGGACAAGAAGTTTGTGAGACCAAGCGTTTCACCATGACGAGCACCTTTACTATTAGTGAAGAAAAAGAAGCATGCGGCTCTACATAGATTACCATCAGTTGAACAAGGTGACAATTAAGAACAAATACCCACTCCCCAAGATTGATGATCTCATGCACCAACAAAAGGGGGCGATGGTATTCTCCAAGATTGATCTGCGGTCAGGATACCATCAAATTCGAGTGAACAAGGAAGATAAGATGACATTCAGAACTCACTAAGGGCATGATGAGTACTTGGTAATGCCATTTGGCGTAACCAACGTTGCTATTTTTATGAATTACATGAACTGAATCTTCCAAGAATACTTAGACAAATTTGTAGTGATATTTATTGATGACATTTGTAACGCCCCTTTTTATTCTTTTAATTTTTAAGAAATTATATCTGGTTAATTTTATAGTGGAAAATTTTAAATCTAAACTAGTCAGGGAAATTACAATTTGATGGAACATAACATTTCTCACATATCCATTCAACTTAAATTTATCTAAAACATACTCAATTGATATATAGATAAGATAAAAGTATAAGTATAATTATTACATTCCCAAAATATTCAATAGATAAAACATAGATGAAATCTAAGATAATCTTCCATATTCAATTCATCTAGTCAGATCCTTCTAAAGGATCCTCTTCATCAGTGGAATCTCCTCTTCTATCTTGATTTTGAATTGATCTTATGGAAGATTGTGGATGAGGAGAAGTCCAAGTATGTTGTCGTGTTGTAAGAACACCAACGAATCTGGGTGGTGGTATTTGAGATAGAATTACAGGTATATTTATATGATGAAACTGCCATGGGAATATGATATTGGTAGGCCTAAAGGCGAATCTAACATAGCCTATAAATGTATCATCTCCTTGATTTCTATCATAAGTCCATCTCCCTTCTAGAGGTATTATTATAGGTGAAATAGGGGTTAAAATTCTTTTGTCATCTGTATATGAAATGTAGGGGTTGTACGATTGTGTCATTTATACTTAGGCAAACACATACATATACAGAGTGTTTCTAACTAACATAGACTCTCACCTTATTGATAACGTGCCTAATTAGGGATTCTACTCAATTTAGGGTCATCTGCTGCCTCCAATACTACTAACTCCTGGAAGACTTACATGAGCATGTCAACAATAGTCCAAGTTTGCAAATTTTAGGTTGACGATTCAGGAGTACATATCCTATCTAATATTGGCTCAGGATACTCTCAACCGAATCTTGGTAATGCTCCGCTTTGTCGAGGACACCAAGCTGGTTCTGTGACACTCTCTTTATTTTGAGCAGTTCATAACTTGACACCTTATCCACCCCCAAGGTCTCACTAGAGCCTACATACATTTCTCAAGTACCTTCTGTGGTCAACCATTGTAATCTCCCTTTTTATTTCTCACTCGTTAGGGTTCTCAACCCAATCTACCTTTCTTATTCCATCTATCAATTCTACCTTGGTATTGATGACATGTTTCATGATATTTTTGGATAACATCCATCTTTCATTCTTAATTTTCAATTATTTTATAAATATCATTGTTTGAGAATTTCTTAGTTCATCTTTATCCTAGGGTTTACTTTAGAAATTTATTGTCTCATATGGACAGTTATCATGAATATGTAACCTCTTCTAGTAGAGGTAGTAAATCATATCTCTATTATTAACTCAGTACATTTAAAACCATAAATCAATTATCATAGCAATCAATAATACACATTATAATCAAACAACAAGAGGGGCAAAATGGTCATTTTATACTTTTCTATTCAAAATTCCTTCCTACATATATATTTATATTGAAGATGTATAGCTAGAAAGGTGTTGGATCATTGTTTGAATTATTTTGGAAAATTTTTCTATAAAAGGGGTAGTTTAGTAATTGTTATCTTAAGAGGGGTATTTTGGTCATTTTATAAATTTATTCTTTAAGGATTCCTTATCACATTTCTAATCATTATAATATAAAAATATAATCAAAATAGTAAAGAATTTTAATTTATTAGGATAAGGATATTTTGGTCATTTTGAGGTAAAAAATTATTTTCTAAGGATTTTCAAACTCTAAGAATGAAATAATTATTCTAGGTTCACACATAAAATGTTCTGACAATATTCCCCTTAATTTCTACTAATAAAATAGTTATAATTTCAAAATTTCAAACTAGGGGTATTTTGGTAATTTTTATAAAAATTTATCTTCTTACTCACTTGTATATCAGATTGATTTTTAGTTTCTACTACTAGTGCACTCAAGAGGTCTTTTGTGAAAATTTTCTAAATTAAAACCAGATATATAATAATAAAAATTTCAAATTTTTGCCTTAGGGTTATTTTGGTAATTTTCTACCATAGGAGGAAAATGGTCATTTGACTATCTTCTTCCTTAATAGAAGAAACAGAGTTTCCTAGTTGGCTTGAAAACTAATTTAGATCTACCATTTTCTTTCTTTCATCTTGTTCCAAGTTTATTTACAAAAATTTGAATCCTTTCTAATTGAATTCAAGTAATTTTTTCTCTAATTTTGTTAAGGATTAAGCCCTTCTGAAACTTAGAACACAAACAGAAAATGTGGATTTTGTTCATGATCGATTCCTAACTTCCTTCATCAATTATGGAAAATCTTATAGCTAGAATGATTTGAATACCTTCAACAAAGCTTACACAACCCATAATTTTATCAAAAATGACTTAATAAGAAGAATCGATTTCTGCAATTTCAAATTTTCAAGCATCTCAATTTTGATTTGTTTTTTAGGAATTCGCCTATCTCAGCACGTTATTCCTTCATAAATTCAAATTCAAACCATCTACAATGATTATAGGAATCAAATTCGAAGGAAAAATAACTCTTCTTACCTTAATTTTGGATTTCTTGCAAGTTTGTAAACTGCTCCAGCAATGATTGCAAAATCACCATTCCTTCTTCCTTTATTTAATTGAATTTGAAGATCAAATTTTTCTTCTTCACTGTGTATCTAGTTCTACAATAACCAGTATTTATAGTGGTTATCGTGCTTGATTTTTGGTTTATTTAATTTGCAAATAGTGAGCTACGAGGCTAGGTGTGTTGCAGGGTGGCCGGGTAGGAATATGGGTGTAACATCCTACTTCTAATTTTAAAATAAATATTATTTATTAGAATTTCTTGACATTGAAAGTTTATTTAGATATAAATTTAAACTCAAATAATTTAGTTAGCCAAATCAAAATCTTAAATTTATTCCAAATAAAAATAAATATTTTGAAAATTAAAATTTAAATGACAATTAAATCAAATTAATTAGATAAAAATTCTCAACGATGAATCAAATATAATTCCTAGTGTATTTAAAAGAAGAAATTAAGAAAATATAGATAAAGTAATAAATTAGGTAAGAAATATTGAATTTAAGATTAATTAAAAGGAATAAAATTAAAAGAAATGAATTTATAAAATTTAGTTTTTCTAAACAAAAGAAAATAGAAATATGAAGAGAAAATCATAAAATGAATTATAGGAGTTTTGAGAAAATTTTTAAAAGCAAAATAAGTAGAATTAAAAATAAAATCCGAAAATGGTAAAAGAAAAAGGAAAAGGAGAAAAGAAAAGGAAAATTGGAAAAGCACGCTTAGCTACCAATTGAGCTACCCCACGAGGGTAGCGTAATAGCGCTTGAAGTAATATATAAGGAATACACCAATAAATATAAAAGAAAAAGTGGAAGAAATAAAAAGGGAGTTGGCTAGGTTCGAACTCACCCCCTTGGGCATGTTAGGAGAGTTAGGAGAGGAGAGTTTTCATTGAGACCA
Organism: Pachyrhizus erosus; assembly: GCA_026544285.1. Taxonomy (NCBI): domain Eukaryota; kingdom Viridiplantae; phylum Streptophyta; class Magnoliopsida; order Fabales; family Fabaceae; genus Pachyrhizus; species Pachyrhizus erosus. Next base: position 13,567 of record JAMLFT010004294.1, on the reverse strand, counting down.
CTAAGCCCATCATTGGTAACTTAGCAAAATAAAATATACTTATCCTTTTCACATTTCACCTTCTTCCTCAAACCGCCATTGAAGATTTTCTCCTAGCTTCAGAGCTCTCTACAAAATGCCACCCAGGCTAGCCTACCCTACCCCATGACTTAGCAAAGCTACCCTTAGTCTAAAAGAATAAAATAAGTTAGGGAAGGCAGTGAGAAACGCTATAAAGAGCCATGAGGGACGAGCTTTGAGACTCAAATCGGAGATGAATCCTTCTCATCAAATCTCACTCTTCACTCGATCAAAACACCACACATTCCAATCCCAAAAGCTTCATAATATCTCTAGCAACAATTTGGTTAAAGAAATTTCAAGAAAATCACAAGGAATCACGATTTTGAACATTCGTTGGAGCACTCGCTGGAAATTGGAAAGCTTCATCGAAAAATTCTAAATTGAGTTAGGAGGAGTTATCTTTTCTTCAATTTTAATTCATAGAACTGTTTTAGGATAATTGAATTTGGATTCCTGAAATTTTTACATCTTAAAACTAATAAAATCCTAGAAATCGAATTGAAATTAAAACTTTGAGTTTGTGAAGGTCGAAATGTTCAATTCCTCTTGATAGAAACCATCTTTGATTAAATTTTGATCAGTAGAAGCTAAGTTGAGTATATTCAAGTCTTTTTGGTAAGAAAATTCCGTATAATTCAAAGGGAAATAAAAAATTAAAAGTCGAACGAATTATGCAAATTTCGTTCTTCTCTTTCAAATTCTAAGTGTGTAAATTAATGATCAAAAGATGAATAATCTACTATAAATGGTGCAATTTCCATTAATAAAGGGCAAAGTAGGATTAAGAAAGGAATAAGGAAAATTTGAAAATAGAAAAGAGTCAAAAACCATGTTTGTCATAAGAGGAAGAAAGGAAGAAGATGGTCAAATGACCCATTTTGCCCTTGGGAAAAATTACCAAAATACCACTGGCCAAAATTTTGGGTTTTTCTGTTTCATTTTTATAAATTAAGAGAAAGAACAAAAGAAACTTTTTTTCCAAAATATAACAAAAGTACAAAAAAATCTTTTTTTATACAAATTGAAAACTTTAAAATTTTACAAAATAGCTAAAATACCCCGAGTTTCAAAAATGTTAATTTTGGTATGTTATTCACTTGATATAAAATTGGAATGATCAAGAACTCTTTAAGAATGATTTGAACAATCTCATACACATTTTAAAAATCATATTTATGAGAAAATATGCACAAAATTAAAAGATTTATGAAAAATGACCAAAAACCCTTTCTTTGAAATATTTAAATATCATTATATAAATTAAGGAAAATTAGTCAAGGCACCATACATTGAAATTACTAATTTCCCAAGTCTATAAAGATTGAAAACTCACGTATTTTCCCCAAAATTAAATTTTTTATTAAAAATGACCACAATGCCCTTGGTTAGTAAATTTAGGAAAATTTGTAGAAAGCGGTAAATTTTTCGAAAATAAAAGAATGCAATATTTGTGTAAAATTAAGAGGAAGAATTCTTTTATAAAAATTAGGATAATCAAATTACTTTTTTTCATAAATTACTAAAATACCCTTTTAGTACAACATAAAGAAATAAGAAGATCTTAAACTTGAATGCTTCTGTTAATATGTTGTGTTATTCACCATACCATGAAAAGAAATTTTATATTTAAAATCCTCAATATGGTAAGAGATTAAAATACGAAAGTCGATAAGTCTCCTTGACTGAGAAGATCCCCCCGTAATACAAAATTGACCAGAAAGAGTCAGCAATGGTGGATGAATTGGTCAAGTGATATTAAATGATTATTATAAAGCGAGAATTTTTCATTTATGGATATTATCGAGATCTTGTACCACGAGACTTGATCGAAGGAGGTAGAGGTGTAACCATTAAAAACAATACGTGTGAGATATGAGAATGGAGAAATGCAATGGGTTGACTACAAAAGGTACTTGAGGAATATATGTAGACTATGGAAGTACTTGGGTGTATAGACACCAAGTTTGTGGACTATCTGAGTTAAAGAGGTCACACAGAACTGGCTTGGTAACCCCGACCAAGCAGAGCATTGCCAAGGTCAGTAGAGAGTATCTAAGCCTAGTACCAGCTTGAGATATGTACTCCTGACCGTCACCCAATAAATTGTAAGATATGTACCAGCTTGAGATATTACGTTTTGCATAAGTCCTCAAGAGTCAGTAGTAAGAGGCAGCAAGGGATCCCAAAGCGTTAGTAATTGATTATAGGATATGATACGGTGAATTGAGAGTAAACGCTTACAAGTACGCCAATTAAATATGTTAAATGAAGATTTAGTGACTCACTCCTACAAACTAACATTTTCAGGAAAAGATGTTTGATGAATATCATCCTCTATTCCACTTGTCCATCACCCTACTATGTGGTCGTTAAACTAGAGATCCACTATACCTCTTAGATACTTATACAGGTTATGTATGTTTTACTTTCTTCCCCACAGAGCCATTCACAACTGCTACCCTTGGCCAAATAGACCTCCCCATAATGTTAACCCAACTGGTACCTCCCAAATTCTCTAATCACCTCCCCGGATTCCCTCACATCCTAGGAGGAGCCGACCAAGTAACCCCAACCAAACCCCTTCCTCTGCACATATCAGCACTATATTTTCCAGACCTATCCCTAGGATAGAATCTTCTAAAGAGGAGGACCCATCTGAGAACACGGAAGGCGAATCTTAATTTGTTCTTTACTATGTATCAATAGTATAGCTTTATGTACATTAATGTAAATTACTGAATGAAGGATACTTTTTGACAAATGTATAATTTATTTAGTAAAATTTAGGATCGTATAATGGGTGCAGATGGTGCCCATGGCAACATGTAGAGGTTTTTAAGTTTGAGAGGGAAGATGACATAGCTATTTCCATGGCGGTTAGACGTTTGGATGAAAGCTTAAGTATCATTTATTTGTAAAAATAAACAGCAATGGGCCTAACAATCAAATGACAATCCCTGCATTCTAAACTTACCTTTGACCCTCACGTTCTTGCCTTTGAATTTGTCCTACAGCCATTTTTCAATTCACGTTTTATTTTCATATTCAAATCAGTGCCTTTGCTTCTTATTTTTAATGGGCTACTATTTTGCTATCCATAATGGGTAGTTCAGCTGGTTGAACGCTTCCCTCTTCTCTCCACTCTTATAGTGCCTAGGTTCGAACCCATCCCTCTACCCCTTTCCCATTTTCCTTTATTTTTCCTCCTTTTAATTTTCTATTGATTTTATGTTTTTAATTTTAAACAATTTTATTTTTTCATTTCTAAATTTTTCAAAACATCCTATAAACTAATTTATATTTTTCTATTACTAATTGTATAGTTCTTCTCACAAAATAATTATTTTATCTTGATAAAATTTATTATTATTTATTTTATTTATTTAAATATTTATTTATATATTTAATTCACAAAAACATATTTTTAATTCTTGAAAATTTATATTCTGACTTTTTAATTTTTATTCTTTTTTTCTTTTATTTTTATTTTATCAAAAATCTATTTTCCATTTGAAATTAGTTTATATAATTATTTTAAGTTGATTTTTAACTAACTGAATTTCTCTTTCTTTCTCTCTCTTTCTGTAAATATTATCTAATACATTAATATTTTCTCATAGAAAATAAAATTCTAAATCCTATTTTGGCTAAACTAAAATATTAAAAATAAAGAAAGTCAAATTAAATTTATAATTTTGTTATATCAAAAATAGGATGTTACAACATCCTAGTTTATTCGAAGAGTCATGAGGAGCATGTCAAACATAGGAGGGTTGTGTTGTAGATTCCAAGGGAGCGACAAATATATGCCAAGCTTTTGAAATGTGAATTTTAGTTAGAAAAAGTTTCTTGAGACATGTAGTGTCCAGAAAGGGAATCGCTGTGTGTAACATCCCAAAATTTTGCAATATATAGAATATTATATTTCTAGAACTTATCTATTCTTGGTTTGATTTAATTAAAATTTAATTCCTAGAAGGAGAAAGTAGTATAATATCGTTTAGAAAGGAAAGAAAGAAAATAAGCTTTTATTAAGGAATTTAAAATTTAATATAATAAAAAATATATAGAAATTTAAATCCATAAAAGGAATAAAGAAAGAATAAGAAAGAGGAAAATTAGAATTAGAATCAGAATGGAATTTTTAGAAGTTTAAACTAAATTTTTAAGAATTAAATATAAAATTAAACAATTAGTTTTAGACAAAGTAAATTATTTCTCATCAAAATAAATAGATTTTTCAAAAAAAAAAATTATTTCAATGGAAGAAAATATACTTCAAATGATAGGATTGTTTAAAGAATTTAAAATATAAAATAGAATTTATAAAGAATTAAAATAGAAAATAGAAAATAAAATAGACAAAAGAGCATAAAAATGAAAAGGAAAAGAAGCAAGAAAAGGACAAAAGGGATCAAGGGGGCTCGAACCTGTGACTTAGGGGTGGAGAAGAGAAGTAGAGAGTATTGCCAATTAGGATACCCAATTTGGGTGTTAAGAAAAGGCCCAAACATAATAGAAGGGTAAAGAATTGAGCTAAAAGAAAATAAAAACGCGAATTTCACAAAAGGCTTGGGAGCTAGATTTGAAGGAAGGAACGTAAGGGTCGAAAGGAATGATAGTATGTAGGGTTTGCCATTTGATCACTAGGCTTATCGCTGTTATTTTTACGAATTAAATTCTACTTAACCTTTCATAAAAATGCTTAACTGTCATTGAAGCATCTTCGTCACCCCTAACCTCGAGCTGAGATTTTTCAAAAAAGTTGACTTTGCCCTCTAAGTCACTCCATGACCTACTAATGTCACCCCTACCACCTCCCTAGCCTAGGGAAGCTTCTCCATGAAGGAATTGAACCACGGAGGTCTATATAAAGGGAATCAAAGCTAAAAAATTAGAAAATCACAAAGAACTTCAACCTTAAAATTCTCTTTTGTTTCTTCACCAAATTGCATCAAACTTGTCCCAATAGAACGAAATTTCCCTACGAACCTTTCTATTGATAAAATTTGAAGGATAACACCAAGAATCATGAATTTGTAGAGGACTTTGAGCTTCACCATTAACGAATTGGGAAAGCTTCAATTGAGGTAGGAAAAGTTATCATTTCTCAAAATTTTGAGTACAGTTATATTCTATATGTTCTTAATTTGAATTTTGAACAATTTGACGTGCTAGTTCATGATAAACTTCCTTAATTGAATCAAAATTCATAGAACTCGAACTCTGTAAAAATTCAAAATCAATAGCCTTAATTTGACCATAAATTGATCAATTAAAGATTAGAAATATTAGAGTAAATATGAACAAAGGTTTATGGGCAATTTATATACCAAAAACATGAAGGGAATCGAAGTTCCCAAATTTAAAAATTCTCTAATATGAAGACCAGAGCTAGAGGTTGAAGATGACTGAAAATTACCATTTTACCCCACTGTGAAAAATTACCAAAATACTTCCATTCTGTTTTTCTTTAATTTTAAATTTGGTTTAATCAAAATCTTGAAGGGAAAATTTTAGGATCTGTTTGAGGAACATGCCTAAAACCCTAATATCACTTTTGAGATTTCAAAATCCTTAAAAATAAAATTATATTTTCAAAATGACCAAAATACCCCTAGGATTTAACAATAAATATTTTTTCCCGTTTAGGCCATTTTAATTTCTATAAAATAGCCTAAGTACCTTCTTTCATAATATAGAATCTATCCTAAATATTTACGGGTAAGAATCTAAAGTAAAAATTTGAAAAGATAAGTTTTCATAAAATGACCAAAATACCCCTAAGGTATAAAATGAGGATTTTATCACTTCTAAGTTATTCTAAACTTAGGAAACATGATTTTATCCATTCCTAGTAATATGAAAATTTAATCTAAGGTTCTAGGTTAAAATAAAAGAAAAATGTTGAAAAGAGGTAAATATTTTAAAATTAACCAAAATGCCCTTACTATATATAATTTACCTTTAATTCTAAATTGTCCTTTCTAACTCAGGGAGTTAGTTTGAAAACATTGGAAGCTTACATACAAAGTAATTTTGGTAGATTTGCGAAAATAAAATCCTAGAAACCATATTTTATGAAAATGACCAAAATGCCCCTACATCATAAAAACTTAATTTTTTTCACTGTTGGAACCTTCTAGGCCTAGGAGAGACAAACATAGAATACATGATTAATTACATAAGATATTGTGAATTGAAAATAAGGACAAAAAAATATAAATGTCATATTTTCTAAAAATGACCATATTACCCCTGCCCTATTATTTGAATATAAAATGTGTGGTTAATTATTGTGAATCATTGATTATACATTAGAACATATTGTGTTGGTGATATCAATGTGGTTGAATGATTTTACTATCTATGGAAGGCAAATACGCTTGATAACTGCCCATTAATGATAGTAATTCTTGAAAAAAAAATCCTAGGATAGTTGATGAACTAAGATGTGCTCAGACAATGATGATACAATCTAGAGTGATTGTGTTGTACAAATGGATGTCGTCCATTGAGAACCTTGATATGACATCAGTACCACTATAAAAAGAAATAGTAGAGATGATAGATGTGATAAGAAAGGTAGACTAAATCGAAAATTCTGTCGAGTGAGACTTTAAGACGGAGGATGCAATAGTTCACCACAAAAGGTACCTGAGGAATGTACATAGGCTTTGATGAGACCTTGGGGGTAGATAAGGTGCCAAGTTTTAAACCGCTCAACGAAAAGAGGGTGTCACAAAATCGGCTTGGCGTCCCCTACAAAGCGGAGCATTACCAAGATTCGGTTGAGAGTACTCTAGATCAAGTACCAGATAGGGTATGTACTCCCGATCTTCAACCAAAAGTTGCAAATTGGATCTTCAATAATATGCTTGTGTAAGTCCTCTTGGAGTTGGTAGTAAAAGAGGCTACGAAGGTCCTAAAATGATTAGAAAACCTATTTAGGTACAAACGGTGAGATGAGAGACTACGTTAGATAGACCACTTTCTATTATGTATGTGTGTTTCCCAAAACTGATAGCTCACTCCTATACCCCCCTCTCTTTTATACTTAGCATGATTGACGGATTTCAACAACTTTTCCATTTGACAATTTTACCCTTAGAAGGGAGATGAATTTATGACAGAGTCTAGGGCAATGATACATTCATAGGATATGTCTGATTTTCCTTCCGACCCACAAACTTTGTAGTACCCTGGCAGTTCCACCATGTAGACATGGCAGTAGTTCTTTCTCAAACTCTGCCACCCAGATTCCTTAATGTATCAGCTAATCGGAGATGACCTCAAACTTCGCAGTCTCCTCAATCATCAATGGGATCGGTACAGGCTGGTAATATGAACTAAAGGGAAAAGTTAACTGATGAAAAGGATCCCTCTAAAGCTTCGCATTAGATATAAATAAGTCATTAAAGAATTTAGTTAAAAGTTTTTGTTTCTAGTGTTTTGATCATAATGTTATGCGATGTATGACTTTTCTACTATATGTATAATAGAGTAAGTACTTGAAATAAATGTAATATGACGAGATAGTTTATTTTTAAATTGTAATTCCTCTGATGAATTAAGAGGTAAATTTTATCTGCTCGATAACTCTTGAAATAATTTCTATTAATTTAAAATAAATAAAAGGGGAGTTACATAGTGGATCCAACAAAGATAGAGGCAGTGATAAAATAGAATCCATCGAAGAATGTCAATAGAAATACAGAGTTTTCTAGGTTTAGTAGGTTACTATAGGAAGTTAATCAAAGGATTTTCCAAGTTAGCTTTACCTTTGACCAAATTGACACAGAAGAGACAAGCATTTGTTTGGAACGATGCATGCGAGAGTAGTTTCCAAGAGCTAAAGAGAAAACTAACTACAACACACATATTGGTGTTGCTTGACCTTGAGGTGAAATTTGACATGTACTATGATGCTTCACATCAAGGATTAGGATGTGTATTGATGCAAGAAAGGTGAGTGGCCGCATATTTGATATGAAAATATGAAGGCACTATCTTTATAAAGCAAGGCTTGAGGTGTTTAATGACCATAAGAGTTTGCAGTAACTATTCAATCAAAAGGAGTTGAACATGAAATAAAGGAGATGGATGGAATTCTTGAAGGATTATGACTTTGAGTTGTCATACCATTCAGGCAAGGTGAATGTAGTAGCAGACACTTTGAGCAAAAAATCATTACGTGTCTTAACTATGATGGTAAAGGAGATGGAGTTGATTAAGGAATTTAGAAATATGAACCTAGCAATCAAAATGAGGCCTAAAAGTTTTTTCTTGGGAACACTAAAGGTTACTAGCAAATTTATGGAACAAATCAAGAGGGAATTAATATCAAGAGCCTTTTCATCCTCAAGTGTTCATTGCTTGTTGCGTCAAATCCGTAAGTTTCTCCATGTGTTCTTGTAATTTTCATGTGTTTAATCCATGATCTAATGCTTAGGTTTTGTTCCTAGCATTCTTAGGAGTGATTAGAAGTAAGAATCCTTGGTTGATCCTCTTGATTTTATGCTTTCTTGAAGAAAAAGCTATCCAAAATTATGTGCCTACCAAGTGTTTGACAAATTGTTCTTCATGTGTTCTTGATTTTTTGTTGATTCTTGTGTTTTAATTCTATTCTTAGATTTTATTCTTGATGTTCAATGGTTATCTTTGGTAATTCATCAATTTTTTTGAGTTGTTTTGAAGTTTCTTAAAAAATTGTTAATTTTTTTTTGTGAAAACCCTCTACAAACCTCTGTTTGGCCTTTTAATTCTAAAAATAGTAAAAGTTTCTTTTTTTCATAAAACCAAAATCTTTTGAAAGCTAACACATTCATCTAACTAGAGAATTTTACGACATATCAAAATTCATTGTGGTTTGAAAGTTACGAGCTTCGCAAAAGTGTCCATTTATTCACTACAAGGTGTTTGTGAAAAGTCCTAGAGTAAAACTAGTTGTGTTTTTTATTATCCTAGTTGTTCTTAATCCTTTACTAGTCTGTTTAACTTTCTTTCTTGAGTTAAACAACCTATTTTCTCACACTTTAAATCATCAAAGTCAATTTTGATTACATAGCTTTCAATTTGAGATTCTAGTGTTGTTCTTGGTGAAGAAAAACCATTGTAGTTTTGTTGTAGACCTCTGGAAGTGAAGAAAAAATATTGATAAAAAAAGGAGAATACATAAGCATCAAAACTAGGTGTTTTACTTGTTGATTTTGGTTCCAATTTGTGTTCCATTTGTATTGTTCGATTGCTGAACCTTTTGTGGAATTGAAAGACAATATTTGAGTGATAAAAACTACACCAAATTTAGAACATTATATGCTTAATTGGTGCCAAGTTGAGAAGTCTTGAAGCCATTGAAGCTTACACAATTTTGAGGCACTTTGGGACATCATTGGAATTTGAATTGTTTGCTATTGTTTAAATTGAATTGGATGATTTTCCTAGGCATTCTAAACTATATAAACATGCTTTGAGTTCCTTCTTTATCCATAAAAATTCTAAAACTTTGTATGGCATGTATTGGTTAATCCTAGTACTCTAGAGTTGGCAATTTCCATGTTGTGAAGGCTTTGAGTTTGTTGTAGCTTTTCCTTGATTTGTAGTGCATGAAATTGTGATCCTTGAGATTTCCAAAACAATTCCAATTCTGTTTTAGTGGAATTTTAATATTTTTGAATCTCTTACAACATATCCGAATTGTGTTCTTTCACATCCTTTTGAGTATACCATTCCTTCTTTTACATTTGTTGTTTGTCTTCTTTTGGACTCCTGGTTTTGTTGCTTGAGTTTGTATTTCATTTGGCACTCTTGAGAATTGGTTGGAGACTGTGGCATCCTACATGAAGTAACTTTTTGGTTTTGAGAATTGTGGACTTCCTTTTTAGAATTCAAAGAGAGAAATAGGAAGAGGTAAAAGGCAAGAGAGTTACATCATAGAAAATGCCTTGAAAAGAGTGAAACACGAGCGTTGAATGCAAACACTAAGGAGTGGTGACATTTCCATTTATATCACTTGTTGATTTTGCTAACTTTGTTCTTTTGTGTAGGTATGGCTAGTGGGAATGATAGTGATGCACTATCCCCAAAATCAGCAAAGTTAATGGCTAATATGATCAAATACTTGAAACTAATGCAATTGGAAAGTGAAAGAAAACTAGACAAAAAATTTGAAAGAAGTGAAAGACATGCAACAGAATTGAACCATAGGGTAGATGACTTGATGAGATTGCATGATAACACTTCTTCTTCTTCCCATTTAAGTGATGACTACTGTGTTGATCATGATGATGTTAGGAGACCTAGACCAAGACCTAGAAGGGTGGAAAAACAACCTATGGATCCTAGTGAGCATAGGTCGAGGCATACGAGAGAAGAAAATGATGGGAGAGGGCATTTAGATCCTAGGCCGAGACATAGGGAAGAGAGGGAAGATGATCCTAAAGTGAATTTACCTAAGTTTGATGGTTCATCTAATGTAGAATCATATTTGGAATGGGAAATGAAATGTGATCAAATCTTTAATTGTCATGTGTTGAGTGATCACAAACAATTGAAATTAGCCACCTTAACCTTTGAGAAATATGCCTTAAGTTGGTGGAACCAACTTCAAGAAGAGGTGAGAAGAGGTAGAAGGGTAGGTGAGGGAAATTAGGAAAACCTTAAAAGGACTTTGAGGGGTAGGTTCATTCCTTCTAGTTATGTGAGGGACATGCATAATAGGCTTCAAAGACTTTATCAAGGGACTAAAGGAGTGGATGAATACTTTAAGGAGTTGGAACTTTGCTTAATTAGGGCTAAAATTGATGAGCCTCAAGAGGCTACCATGGCAAGGTTCTTGAATGGACTTAATAGAGAAATTCAAGATGTTGTTGAACTTCAAACATATACTAACTTGCATGATTTGTTTCACAGGGCTTTGAAGGTTGAACAACAACTCAAAAGGAAACAAGGGATCAAGAAGATGCAAGGAACTTCAAGTTCGAGGTCAAACTTGAAGAAGGAGGGCATGTCCTCCTTTAAAGAGCAAGTTGTATATAGAGTAGATAATAATTTTTCTTGTTCTTGTTCTTCTTTTAACTTGAAGCCCCAAAACGGCAAGGTTATAACTAAGAACCAAGTAAGGACAACCCCCCTCCCCTTAAAACTAGTGACATTAACTATTTTAAATGTTTAGGATAAGGTCATATAGCCTCTCAATGCCTTAACAAGAAGGCAATGATTCTTAAGGAAAATAGGAGCATTGATAGTGAGTCATCCATTGATGAGAGTGACGCCTCTAGTGAAGGTGCAAGTGATGCAATTCATTCACCTGAGGAGGAAACTTTGTTGATTATTAGACACATGCTTGGTTCACTTTGTGGCAAGAATGACGTTTTACAACGTGAAAGAATTTTTCATACTCGTTGCATAGTTAGTGGGCATGCTTGTTCCCTCATCGTTGATAGTGGCAGTTGCACTAATGTGGTTGGTACTAGATTTGTAGAGAAAATTGCTCTACCTATAATCCCTCATCCAAAGCCATATAAGCTTCAATAGCTTAGTGAGAAGGGAGAATTAGTAGTAAATAAGCAAGTGATGCTTTCTTTCTCCATTGGTACTTATGTGGATGATGTATGTTGTGATGTTGTCTCTATGGAAGCCACCCATATCTTGTTAGGTAAACCATGGCAATATGATAGGAATGTTGAATTTAATGGTTTTAATAACATTTACTCTTTCAGGTATAAAGGTCAAAAGGTGGCTTTAAAACTTCTTTCTCTTAAAGAGGTTAACATAGACCAAGTAAAGATGAAGAAAAAGAGAGAGCAAGAGCAAAGGATTCAAAATGGATCCCAAGTGAAAGGCAAGAAGAAAAAAGATAAGAAAAAGGTAACAACATTAGAAGCCAAGGGTTTGTTGGCTACTCCTCATCAGGTAAAGAAATCTATTCATGCAAGGAAACCTTTATTCTTATGTGTGCCTTCACCTGTGTGCTTAATTAATCAACCTAGGTTTAATGATCAGTTTGAGAAACTCTTACAAGATTTTGAGGATGTTTTTCCCAAGGACATTCCAATAGGTTACACTTATAGGGGAATAAAGCATCATATAGATTTAATCACTGGGGCTAGCCTTCCAAATAGGCCAGCATATAGGAGTAATTTTGAAGAAATAAGAGAAAAAAAGTTACAAGAAAAAGAAAAAAAAAATGAAAATAATTGAAACGGAAAGTAAGGAGGAATCCTTAAAAGAGGAGTTTCAAAATCTCACTTCTTCTATTCAATTAATTAGTGACTTTAATTCTTTTGATTCAATTGATATTACATCTAATAAAGTTATTTATTCTATTTTGTTTACTAATGAAGATTTTTGTCTTAAGGAGCAAATGACAAAGCAAATGGAAGAAGAAATTGAGCCCCATGATGATCACAACCATAAAGAAGAAGAGAAAATTTTAATTCATACCATGCCAAGTCCTTATGCTTTAAATATTGTTTCCATTCAAAGTATTTTGAGTTTGCACATTGATGCTAATTTACACTTATGTGAACTATATTATCGGTATTATATAATTTTAGGAATTTTAAATTGCCATGACATACATTTTATTTTGATAATGCTTCATAGTTTCTTTCAGTTTGTATTTGATCCAAGAGGATTGTTGGATAGACAAATAGATAATACAAGATCTTCCTTTTCAAAGGATTTGATTCTCTGTCAAGTAGTTTCTTTATTTTACAATTTAATTTTATAATTGTGTTTTTCTTTTTGTAGGTTTCAAAGATTTGAATTCGAGGACAAATGCTCTTCAACAGGGAGGGAATGATACAAACCTATCTCATGTAGATTGAAGGTCGAATCCTCTTCAAGAAGGTGGGGATGATACAAGTTTGTCTCATAAAGATGAAGACATGCAAGATTGGAAGGAAGAAAAGGCTTGAACAAAAGATTAGTCTCTTAGTTTTTGGACATTAGTAGCTTTAGGAATCTTGTTTGAGCCTTGTATTCTGTGCCTTAGTAGATAGGAAGACTTTTATGGTTGTATTTTGATTTTCAGCTTGTATTAGGCCTATTAAGTTGTAGGACTTGGATGTTTGATGCTTGTTGGTCTTGTTTGGGCCTCCTTCTTTCTCCTTGGCCCAAACTGCCACCTTCTTGAGTCTAGAACTTGAATTATAGAGGTGCTTGGTTTCCTATATAAGGCACCTAGTCCACTTGTAGTCAACAATTTATCATTTTATGAAAAATTCAAATTTGCTCCATTTGTGAGTTTAACTTTTCTCTCTAGAACTCTAGGGAAGAAGACTATTTTTTCCTTATCAAAGCTTATGTGCTTTGTGACAAAATTCAAACTTTCTTATCCTATTCCTAGGAAGAGGTGGTGAATCCATTCCTATTCTCCTCCATTTCTTGTTTATTGAAGCTTGGAAATTGAAGATTGGATGAAGATTGATCGAGGCCGTACTCGGGTCAAATAAAATGCAATTAACTGCAGTATACTAGGAAGTGACTCCTAGGTCGTCTC
>JAMLFT010004293.1:0-19920 GCA_026544285.1 Pachyrhizus erosus | reverse complement strand
ATAAAAATAATAAAAGTCCAAAGACTTAATATTTGAAGTATATATACAAAAAATTTTAGATTTTTTATATCTCTATGCATAATTATGAATTATTACTTATATATGCAGATTGAATTAAGAAAGGGTAGCTAGAGAAATATAACAACTACTAAAGCAAAGAAAAAAAAATTAATTAGAGTTATGATATAAAAAGGTGCTAGAACGAGTTTGGAAAGTAATAGAGTAATAAAAGATTTTAATTTGTATGTATTAATATTTTGTGATTTAAATAATGTATGTTAAATTGATGTAATTATTATTATGTCATAAATTAATTTTATAAATTGTATTGTAATATAGATTAAATTTATAGATTATATTACTTTATTATATTAAAATAATTGGTTATTTTTCGTGTAGATTAATCACATAAGATTATGTTTCGATAATTTGAGAGTGAGTTTTCAATTTAGGTGTACAAATTGGTTTAAGTAATAGTTTTTCATTGATTTATTGACTTTACATATAAATAAAGTATGTGTAGCAAGTGTAAATATAAGTATATAGATATCTAACAAGTATAAAGATGAAGATTAAGGTGACTATCCAAATAAGTATGGGAGAAATTATGAATATTTTTTTCAAATGTTAGTATGGGATAGATACTATAATATCCTGTCAAGATCTTATTCATTGTCATCCCTAACATCAACCTAAAATTTAATGAACTATTATTTTTAAATTTTTGATTAATTTAAAGTGAAAAATTATTTATAAAAATAATTTAATATAAAATTTATTTGCAGAAAAAATATAATATGAAAAATTTTAACAAAAATAATTTAATAACATTTTAGTGGATTAAATTTAAAATGGATGATTATTTATAGAAATTAAATTTACTTTAATGGAAATGAATCTAATCAATATAAAATTAACATCCATGTCCATCTATCATAGCTCCCAAACCAAACTGTATTGTTACTTGAATAATGTAAAATTTAATTTGTTTTGCATTTAATATTGTCGTATCAAAAAACACACTAATGTTTCTTTCTTCGTTATTTGGTTTCAATCCTAATCTTCATAACCTCAATTCCAATGTTTCCTAGATGTAACTTTCTTTCATATCTTAATGCATCTAGAGAGACATTGAGTTTGATAGATCAACTCATCAAGCTTTGCTAAGTTACCAACAAAAAAAATGAAAAATTATTATATTTCATTTACATGATCATGATAAACTAAAATGTAAGTTCATAATGCAAAACTAAAAATAAATATTTAATTACATATATTATTTGTCTTCTTTGATAGGTAGATTGCATCCATGTAATTATCAGTCTAATTTATTGGTTCCAACCACTTCTTGAAGAGGACTCAACTTATTTTTGATAAATTTCAGTATATTGAATGGCAAAGGACATTACAAAATGACCCAACATCTATACAAGCTCAATTTCTAATTAAATACAAAGTTAAAGTTGTTTGTAAATAACTTTGTTATCATTAATTTGTTGACAATTACTTAATCTTTGATTAAGATGTGTGATTATTTATAAATAATTATAATTTTTATCATAATTTGTGCCAAATTATCTAACTTAAATATATACCAAATAGGATTTATATAAAAAATTAAATATAAATCAAATTCATATAAAATTGAAAGTATAAATAAAAATTTAAGGAAAAATATTATTTTTATGACAATATATACTTTTTTAAATAAACATATATATATTATGAAATAATTAGTTTCTTATTATAAAAGATGGATCATTCTAATGTTTAAACATTTACTATTAACTATCAACTCATTAAAAAGATATAATGTCAACCTAATATTTATTATTGTATTATTATAATTTGACACCATAATGACAACTATTATTGATTATCGTAATCCAATTATTCTGTCCCATAATTTTGTTCATTAGCCTTATGTTATAGACCCTTATTAATTTTAGGAAAATAACAATTTCTTCAAACAAAAAACAATTGAGCCTCTAAAAAGTTCGTCTTCGTGAAATGCAATTAGTATTAAATGAGAAATATTACACAAATGGAATTAGTCACGCAACAATATAGATTATTTTACTTTCAATTATCATTGCATAAGTTTCAATGAGTTTATTTGAAATTCATTTGGGATTCTTTTTATTTTTTATATCAAATTTTCTACTTTTATATGTCAAAATATAGCTTGGAAGTTCTTTTACTTTTATATGCCAAAATCTCTACTTTTTTATATAAAAAATATCATATAGGATTCTTTGAACTTTTATCTATTGAGATTTGTACTTTTATTTATCAACAAACTAGAATTGATTTCATTACCAAATAAAATTAGAATTGATTAATGTTATTACCATTAAAGGAGAAATAATCCACAAATGAAATTAGCCAATTAATCCAAGTTCTTTCTATACCAAAACTTACACATTTATATAGCAAACTATTGTTTAAGTTTCTTTCTTGTTTTGATATTTCATGAAATCAAAATCCATTAGTGTAACTATTATTAAAAAGGAAAAATTCTTAAAATAAGAATTTGAGTTTAACTCAACTTCATAAACTAACTCAAACGATGAAAGATGCCACAATTTATACATTATATCTTAACTTGTTGATATGAGACTTGGATTTTTTCCAATACACTCTCACATATCCAACATTTTTGGACTTAGTGCATGGATAATATGGTAGATGACCTTTAATGGATTTAGGATGAGCTCTAATATCATTTTAAAATGTAGGTTTAAGCTTAACTCAACTCCAAAAGTTAGCTCATAGAGTGAGGATTGTCCTTTAATTTTTTTCTTGGTTTTTAACCAATGTGATAGTTGGATTTTTTTTCAATATTCATGTGGTGTGAGGCACCACTATCCAAGACCTATTTTTGGTCTTCAAAAGATTTCACATTATTAGACATGATTTTAAGTTGTCGCATATTTATTCTTGTGTGTGTCCTATATAGTGTGTAACCTTGTGTTGTCACTTCTACATTCTTTGTTGTTTTACAAATATTTAATAAAATATTTTGTAAAAAAAATTCCCATGGTATCATTTATTAATGCGCACATAATTGGTATAACAAGTTTTATGAACCAAAAATGCTTTATATGTGTTAGTAGTCTATCAATTACATTAGAACCTTACAATTTTTGCCATTGTCGTTGTTTTGCGCTAATAGGTCATCGTGCGCCCAATGTTCAAGAGTTCTCTAGAGATTTTGCCACAATTTTATGCAAGCAGCCCTACACACCACAAAAATTCATCTTTCTTAATCTCCACTATTAACATCAAGCACATCACTTTTCAACACTAGAAACCTAGAAGCAACATTGTGTTCTGCATAACCAGTAAACATGCAATTAGAAGTCTTAGAGCCCATCTTCCTTTTCTTAGGGTCAGTTAGCATAACTTTGGCTAGGTACCCCTACACTCTCAAATATTTTAGGTTAAGTTGATAACCTTTCAACAACTCATATGGTATTTTACAAGTCTTTTAGGGGGGAATCCTATTTTGTAAGAAACAAGCTGTTAACATGGCTTCTCCCCAAAGGTTGCTAGGTGTTAAGTAACTAACTAACATGCCATTCATCATATCCTTGAGGGTCTTATTTTTCCTCTCAACTACTTCGTTTGACTCAAGTGAATAAAATGGGGTTACTTCCCCATTCAGAGCTAACCTTTATTATAGTTTAGTTGGTTTTCTACCACAACTTTATATATAAGAAACATATCAAACACTTCATGTTTATTTCTAATTAGATATATTTTAGTGTATCTAGAGAAATCATTTATAAAAGTTAGAAAAATAACTTTTACCTCCTCTAGTCTTGCATTGTTTTAAATATACTAAATTTATATGAATTAAGCCTATGGATTTAGATTCACATTATATAGGGTGACACATCTTTTTAGTTATTTTTTATTCAGCACATATTTTACACTTCCTAGTTTGTTTATTATGCAATTTAATTATTCCTAGGTTTTGTAATTTAAATGTCCTAGTCTAGTATGCCACATATTATACAAATCAATCATTTAAGCAAAAGATGAAGTAGATTCTTTGATAATTTTAGAAATGTTAATCACAAAGAGTCTTTGATCATAGTATCTCTTATCCACAAAGACATTATGTTTTGTCATTACAATCTTGTCAAATTCAAATGACATTTTAATTCCAACATTCTCCAATAGTGTTATAGAAACAAGATTAACTTTAATAGTGGCCACATATAGCACATCACTCAAGGCTAGAGTCTTCCTAGATGTGAGCTTCAAAAAAACCTTCCCTTTTTCCAAAACTAGAGTAGTACTAGAATTGCCAAGGTAAACATGTTCTTCATCCACCATAGGAGTGTAGGAGGTAAAAGCATTTTTGTTGCCACAAATATGCCTAGTAACCCCAGAGTCTACCACTCATTTGATCACACTGGTCACAATGGTTGCTTGAGAAACGATCGCAGCAATAAATTATCCCCTTCACCCTTAGGCAAGTTAGCTTTGGGCTTAGGAGGTTTGCCGTTTCTCATAACATGTTGCTTGCACTAAGGAGCATAATGACCTAACTTTCCATAGACAAAATAAAAGGACTTTTTCTTGAAGGTAAAATTAGTGGCATGTGGATAATTATTATTTTTATTTATGTTATTGTGATAAGAATGTCTTTAATCATACCTCTTTTGGTTTTGGTTTGGTTTATGTTCCACTATGTTTGCCCTTGATGTTAGAGTCTTTCCCTTTACAATAGCGATCTCCTTTTGGTTGGTATCTTCAATGATGATGTGAATGATGAGGTTTGACAATGTCATTTGTTTGTGCCTATGTTTCAATTGTTACTAGTAGTCCATTCTTGATTCTGGAAACTTCTCAATCAATAGTTTTGTCGCAAAGTCTTTAGGAAGAACAATAGTTCCTGCCTTCAAGTCCTCTAATTGCTTATGGTACTTATTGATTTGGACTCTAATGTGCTTATTGTTGGTCATCTCCTAATGGTAGTAGTTGCTTATGGTGAACCTCTTCCTCCCAATATCCTAAGTAGTGTATTTGAGGATCATCAAATCCCAAATGGCTTTTGCTTCCTTGTAAAAGCAATGGACATTGAACAACTCATTAGGAAGCGTAGTGAGAAAAGTATGACAACATACCTAATTTGCAAAAATTCACTTGTTAATTAATGTCTACAAGAGGTTGCAGTTTGGGGTGAGTAAAAAAAAAACTTCACTCATGTCCAAAATGCCATGGACTCGCTCTTGCCATCTACGAAAACTTTGTCCTCTGAACACTTCAAATTTGAGATGTTCTAGATGACCAAGCATAGTTGACAACGACAACAACAGGCTTGAGCACATATGACTCATCCTTATCCATGTGGCCGTTAAATCCTTGAGATTGTTGTTTCTCATAATGGTTGAGTAGTAGTGAAACAACAATGTTCGACTTGAGACGTGTGTTAAACACATTGTCCTCAAGAATTTATTTGTGTAGTGCAAAAATCTTCCATGATTTGATAGGCCTTTCCCATAAAGGAACAAATATAAGAAATTGACAAGCAAAACTATGAAAATATAGAACCTAGAGAAATTTTTTTTTGTGTTTTGAAAAAGACAAAGAATAAGTCCTTTTATAGATACAAGATGATTGACAACAGTCATATTATTTTCGAAAATGAAATCATATAATTAATATTAATTAATTAAAATAATGATATAATTAATACTAATTAAATAGAAATAATACACTTTATAAAAGTAATAAAAATATTGAAAACAAAAATGAGACCAAGTTAAAAAAATATAACTATTAAAATATATATATTTAGATAAAATATAATTTTAAAAAATACTTGAACAATTATTTAATAAAATATTGAGTTAATTTAACCTATCTTATCATTCATATATATATATATATATATATAAAGATAAATTAAACTATTCAATATAAGACTTAAAACCTTTTGAAATATTTAAAAACACAAAATTCTCTTTATTTTGCCTTTCATTTAAACGTACATGGCGTGCTCCTGATTGTCCCACATGTTTGCTTGGACCATGTTGTGTTCTATGACTATCCCAATTGTTTGGGTACCCAACAATTTCAAAGCACTTTACTTTAATGTGACTAATCTTGTCGCAATGCTTGTATTTTTTTTCCTCAATCCACTTGCTTCTTTTCTTTATCTCTTTTATGTGCATAAAAGGCAACACCTAAATATGGTTTAATTGTCTTTTGTTTTTTTTTTTTTTCTGTGAATCGAGTTTTTTTCCCTCAAGATATGGTTGAACACACGAAAGAGAGAATGCAATGGTTCTATGTTGAGAATGATGGTCTTGACAAGACCAAACCGTTCATTATTAAGGCTGCTAAGAAATAAATGAACACAATGGTCTTTAGCTCTCTACATCAATTCCTTGGATGCTCCACATCTATATTTTGGAAGTGATTGTAACGCATTCGATTCATTAAGAAGACTTTTGAACTTGGTATAAAATTTAGTCACTAACAAAAAAAGAAGAATACGGTTTGTTGGTATAGAAAAATGCTACTTATTTTTTTTAACAAGGAATGTGTGTATAATATATAGAACAAAGAATGTGATCATAACTACACATTCGAATAAACCACTAACAACCTAACAAATTTTATCTAATAATAAATTTTATCTAATAGCTTAAGAAATTCTATCTAATAGCAAATTCTATCTAATAATAAATAAAAGAATACATATTAAACAATAATTTGAAATTGAAAGAAATCAGTTGGGATTAAGACCCCCCACAAGCTGGTGGTTGGAAGATATCAACCAAACCAAACTTGAAAACCATGTTAGTAAACAGTCGGGGAGGGAGGGCCTTCGTAAAAGTATCTAAACGTTAGTTTGATGAAGAAACTAGAAGTAGGCACATAAGGCTGGCTTGAGACTTTTCTCGAATGATGTGACAATCAATGTTTAAGTGCTTCGTGCACTCATGAAAGATAGGATTGGTAGCAATATGGAGAGCACTTTGGCTATCACAAAACAGGGTAGCGGGCTTAAAACGCTAAATTTGGAGATCTAGCAATAAATATGTAAGCCATTGGAGCTCACAAGTGGTAGAAGCGAGTGCTTTATATTTAGTCTCAGATGATGAATGTGAGACTTTGGGTTGTTTCTTTGTTTTCCAAGAAACTAGAGATTGACCAATGAAGAAGCTGTAACCAGTTATGGACTTGCGGGTGTCAAGATAACCCCCAGTTTGCATCACTAAAAGCAAGTAATTGAGTAGGAAAATTTCTATAGCATATTAAACCTTTACTTGGACAACTTTTCAGATACTTATGAACATGTGTAACAGCTCGAAAATGAGCTTGTGTCGATTGAGCTATGAATTAGCTTAATTGTTGAGTAGTAAAAGTGATATATGGGCGAGTAGTTGTAAGATATATCAACCTCCTAATTAAACATCGATATGCAAAGACATAAGAGATAAGCCGACCAGAGTCCTAATGGAGGCAAATGTCATTGTCCATTGGAGTGGACGATGGCTTAGAATCGATTAAGCTAGAATCTTGCAGCAAATCAAGACACTATTTTCGTTGATAGAGAAAAATACCCTTCTCAGAATAAGCAACCTCTAGCCCTAAAAAAAATAAAATACTTGAGAATACCAAGATCCTTGATGCAGAAATGTGAATTAAGGGTGAGTTTAATACTAGTCATTTCATCAAGAGAGTCACCAGTTAAAACAATATCATCAACATAAACGATGAGAGTAGTAAATTAAGTAGTGGTAATCTTAAGAAAAATACTATTATTAGAAGAAGCTTGTTGATGCCCACAAGATAGAAGTAACATGAATAACTTATCATACCATGTACGACTAGCTTGTTTGAGACTGTAGAGGGACTTAAGCAATTTACAACATTGGTTGGGCCGAGGAGACGAAATACCTTAAGGAACAATCATATATACTTCTTCTATTAAATCCCCATGAATAAATGCGTTGTTGACATCCAATTGTTGAATATGCCAATGATGAGTTGCAGCTAAAGCAAGGATGACACGAATAATGGTCATTTTCACAACAAGAGAGAACATCTCAAAGTAATCAAGGCCCTTTGTTTGATCATATCCCTTAGCCACTAGACACATATTATAACGTTCAACTGAGCCATCAAAACATCTCTTGATTTTAAAGAACCATTTATTGCCGATGGATTTGTTGTTAGGAGGGATATCAACAAAAATCCAAGCGTAATTCAAGTCTAAGGTTGGGATTTCAGTTGTCATGGCTTCACACCAACATTGATGCTTGTTGTCTTCAATATAATTAGTGGGTTCAACTTTAGTGGACAGAGAGCATGTGAAATGCGAATGTGAAGGTGGCAAGTGAGAATACTGAAGGACTTTAGATAAAGGATGCTTACAATTTGTAGAGGATTCTTATGGTAAATTAGAGGAAGAGCTACACACAAAGTTAGGAAGGTGGCGAGGTTGGTGTGTGGTTCTAGCATAGCAGCACAAAGTTGGGGAAGATGGTGGAGGTGTGTGTTCTATGTTGTTCAATTTTGAGAATTTGGGGAGAGTGGCAGATCAGGTGATGGGTGCACTTGTGGGCTAGTGTTGGGCTTGGTTGGGCTTCGTGGTTAATGGTAGGGATAAGTGGGTTATAGAATAAGTTGGTTCTATCTAGGCCATTGGGAAGGGAAATAGAGATGAATTGGGTTATATGTTTGACAAAATATGAAAAATTGAGTTCATGAAAAAATACATTGCCAGAAACAAAAATTTCTTTTGTATTTAAATCTAAAACAATATATCCTTTAATGTCAGATTAAAAACCCAAAACAACACCTTTGCGAGCTCAAGGGTCAAATTTTTGTCGATAAGCCGTGTGAGAAGACACAAAACATAAACATCCAAAAACTTTTAAAGAATTAAAATTTGGAATTCGTTTATGTAAAAGTTCAAAAGGCATTTTGTTATTGATGATAAGGGATGATACTTTATTTATGAGATAAACTGAGTGAAGAATAATATATGACCAAAAATAGAAAGAAATGTTTGATTAAGAAATTAATGCACGAGCTTTAACATATGTTGATGTTTTCATTCAACGCGACCATTTTGCTGAGGTGTCTCAACACATCTTCTTTGATGAATAACATCTTTAGAAACAAAAAAAATCATTTAAGAAAAATTCAGATCTATTGTGTGAGAAAATACATTTAACCTTAACATCAAATTGATTTTCAACAAGTGTGATAAGTTTCTAGATGTAGGATTGAACATCAAATTTTGATTTTAATAACATAGCCCATGTGTAGCGACTATAATCGTCAACAATGGTTAAGAAATATCTGTGCCCATGAATAGAAACTTTGGAAAACGGTCCCTAAATGTCAAGATGAACCAAATAAAATTTTTTTGATGCTCTATTTAAACTTGGTGATTAAGAAAGTTTTCTTTGTTTGGTCAAATGATAAATTTCACATAAATCAACAGTGTGCTTAGGAATGAAAGGAAAACATTGATGTAAAGTATTTAAACAATGTCCTGACAAATGTCCTAGTCTATAATGTCATACATTGGATTGAGTAATACTAGATGACAATGTAGTAGAATTTATTTTGGAGTTGGTTGAGTTGGAGATTGTGACTGTCTTGGTGTCTAAATGATATAATCATTCCTTTAATTTAACCAAACTAATCGTCTTCAATGTGCTCGCATCCTGTATCTAACAAACATATTGAGATAAAGTGAGTGTACAATGAAGAGTTGGGATTAATTTGGATATGGAAATAATATTGAAATTGAAATTGAAATTGGGAACATAAAGGATGTGTAAAACTAAGGAAGAGGAAAATCTTACCTTTCCAGAGAAATTGATAGTGACTAATGAGCCATTTGAGAGAGACATTAACATGATTAATTTAGAAGTAAAAATCAAACCAATCTAAAGATGAGACAACATGATCAGTAATCCCTGAGTTAATGATCCAAGTGCTACTAAGTGAATTATCAAAATGTGTATCTGCCATGGAAGAGTGAGTATCAATAGAGCTTCAAATGGTGCTCTGATACCATAACAGAAAAAGAAGAATATGATTTGTTAGTACAAAAAAATGAACACTTATTTTTATTTAACAAGGAAAATGTGTGCAATATATAAAAAGGAATGTGATTGTAACTGCACATTCAAATAAATCTCTAATAGTCTAACAAATTGTATTTAATAACAAATTCTATCCAATAGCCTAACAAATTCTATCTAATAATAAATAAAAGAATACATATTAAACAATAATTTGAAATTGAAAAAAATTAGTTGGGATCAGAAGGTTATTGATCAAGGGATTGTTGTCGTGTTAGTCACTCTTGACTATGGCCCTTGCTCCATCAAACATCTTATAATGGATGCATGTGAAATGCTTTAGTGCAAGTTAGGATCAATAGAGTTTATGATCCATGCCATAACCATTGAATATGTTTTTTTTTCCTCATTTCAAATAATTTGGGGTACAAGATAACAGTTTCTTGATGCTTCCATCAATGAAGCCCCGTTTTATCTTTGTAGGGGTGATAGAAGATGGAGATTTGCTATTTTTAAAGGTATTGGTGTTCTTCTTCTCCAACTTTCTTTTTCTATATGAAGATTGTGTCCTTCTAATTTGTAATCTATAATCTATCTAAATCAATATTTTTAATATAATTTTAATTTGCACATAAACTATTTCTGCTCAATATAATTTATTTTATTTTCATAATTTTAAAATGATAATATTTGAAATATATATTTTAAAAGTTATACAATTTGTTCTAATTTTATAAATATAAATATAGTGCATCAAAATTTTAAGAAAATATGTGCACCTAATTATAATGGTAAATCAAGTAGTGGTTTATCAAGATATTCAACCATTATTTATAATTTTATGCATAATTTCATTATTTGAAAAAATAATTTTGAATTATATGTCTATTTAAAGACAACATTATTGATGTCATATCAATTTTATTTCGTGTCATCTTTTTTCTTTTGTAAATCAATCAATATGGTGAGAAAGTTTAGTTTTATGATAAACATCATTTCACAAAAAGTTGATTGAAAATTCAAAACCTACATTATTAGACTTTATCAAGTTTTTAAATTAAAAAGTTCTATGCAAATAAATACTATGAAAATGATACTCACAAATAAAAAGGTTACTAAATAATTTTTATTTTCAATGTACAAGGATTCATACTATCTTGAAGGGTTATCTATTTGAAAAGTTTGAGACATTGTTGGAGGAAGATTTTGAAGCGTGTTTAAAAAGTTTGTCTCATTGTTGGAGGAGAGTACTGTTCTCTATTATTTATATAAAACTCTCTTTCAACAATATTTCAAACTTTTCAAAGAGAACACAATTTAAAGTAATATGAATCCTTGTATATTAAAAATAAAAATTATTTAATAACTGGTAAGTATAATGTGACAAATATATATATAAAATACGTAAAAAAATACTAATTTTTTTTTATTTTTTTAGTATTATTTTAATAGTATTTATTTGCATAAGAATTTTGAATTTAGAAACTTGATAAAATTTAATAATCTAGAATTTGATTTTTTCCAAATAATTTTTTCTATAATGATATCTTTTATGAAACTAAATTTTTTCACCATATCAGCCAATTTACAAAAAGAAAGATGATACGAAATATAATTGATATGACATGAATAATATTGTCTTTAAATAGATGTGTAATTCAAAATTATTTGACCAAATAATAAAAATTGTGCATAAATTATAAATCTGTAAATGTATAAATTATAAATAATGATTGAGTATCTTGCGTTATAACTACTTGTTTTACCACTCTAATTAAGTGCATATATTTCCTTAAAATTTTGATGCATTGAATTTATATTTATAAAATTAGAACAAATTATATAACTTTTAAAATATATATATTAAAAATATTACCATTTTAAAATTATTAAAATAAAGTAAAGTTATATTGAGAAAGAAAAAAAATATAAAGAGAGGATAAAGTAAGAAAAACAAAACAGTGGACTATGCTGCATTAGTGCATTGAATAATAATATGAGATATGGTTGATGAGATTTTATATTAATATAGATTATAATTAAAATGTATAATTTGAACTGTTAAATTTTTAAATTTGTTATTCTATCAATTAAATATTTTTACCCTTTTCCCTCTATTTTTAGTAATACAATTTCTAATTTAAGCATCTCAAATTATTTTTTTCAAATTTTATTAATATATTTGATATTCTTAACTTGTTATTTATATGATATTAAATTATAATTTTGACACCTCTATTTTTTTAAAATATTTAATTTTAATCTCTTTATTTTATTTTTAATAATTTTAATTTCTCTATTTATGATTCATTATCATTAATGTCATTAATTATAATCGCAGATTATGTATAATAAATTAATTATTTTTTATAATAATTATGTATAAAAATTTAATTAATTTTACTTTATCATTTATCATAAATAATTATATATACAAATTTATTGATTTTTAAATAATTATATTAAAAATCATATCAACAATAAATTGTGATTGAATAATTATAAAACTATTTTATATTATAAATATATAACTGGAAAAATTATTTTAAAAATAAAATGACTAAATTTACTAAAAATAAAATTAAGAGATCAAAATCAAAATATTTTAAAAATAATAAAAAATAAAAGTACAATTTATTCTTTTTAATTTTAAATTAAACTTTAATTATATTTAAAAATTATAAATAATTTAAATTATTGATTATAAATTAAATACATACTTCAATTGAATAATTTGAACACTAAAAACGACACAAGAAAAAAAAATATTAAAAATTCCATACCTTATCTTTCATTTATGAATACAAGTAGTATTTATTTGAAAATGAAATAATTGAATATATCCGTACGTACGATTGCAACAGTTTCAGTTTTCACTTTCCAATCAAACAAAATCAGATCCCACCCAACCCAAATAATCAAACAAACCCTAAGGCTGCAACCTCACCAAACCCAAATTTGAATCCCCAATCTTTTTTCCACCTTCCCTCACTTTAAATATCTAACTCTTCTCTTTCTCTTCATCATCAAATAACCAATCTCAATCATTGTTGTATTTGATAATTTGCTTTCAGATCTAAAAGTTTGTTAATTTCATTGTGAATGGTAGAAACCTCGTCCTCCTTGGATTTCATGCGCTCCCTTTTACCATCAGGGGCGCGCCTACCATCTTCTCTCTTTGCTTTCGGATCCTGCAAACAAGGCTGGTACTATCGCTGCCTCGGCGTCGACCCCTGAACCTATCAAAAAAAGAAAACAATTCACAGTTTTATATTTTCGGATCTCAAAGTTTCGTAATTTTTGTGTGTTTGTTTTGATTTTGAGACACCATGATGTTGTTGAACAAGCAGAAGAAGAATCTGAATGTGAAGAGGTTTTTGATAAGCATCACTGTGTTTGGAAGTGCCGGACCCATTCGGTTCGTGGTGAACGATGATGAGCTTGTTGCGGCGGTTATTGAGACGGCGCTTAAGTCTTACGCGCGCGAGGGGCGTCTTCCTGTGCTTGGGAGTGACAACAATGGATTCTCTCTCTATTGTCCTCATCTTGGGCCTGATGGTAATTTCACTACCTTTCTATTGCAACGCACGCTTTTTCTACTTTTCGAATCTTTCAATTCGAATATGCCTTTTCATTTTCGAATCTTGCACAAATGCGTTTCATGTGAATTTTGGATTTTGGTTTTTTGACTTTTTCTTCATTTAGAATGTGTTTCTAATGTCATATGTGATTCTAGTCAAGTTCGATGAACTTGCCTATAAAAATATCTTCTTTTTTTTTTTTGTCAAAAAAGATAAAATTTTCAGTTACTGTGTGGGTTGGGGAATTGGGACTTGATTATGAAATTTGGATTTGATTTTTTTTTTTATACTAATTTTAATGTATTAATTTGGATCTGATTCTTAGTAAAGCGAGCAAATCATTTTAGAAGATGAAACAAGTAGTATGATGAATTTTAGAATTGGTTTTTTAAAATGGATCTTATCTTACACTTAACCTATTAGAGTGGAGTATATGAATAATTGATTTTTAAATAAAAAAATTAACTTGGCAGTTTGCATCCTATAGTAATAATGTTTTGGGGAGTTGTGGAAGAGGATGATATTACTAACCTAGCTATCTGACCTGAAATTGTGCAAGCTTTTCTTTTTTGGTTTGGGAAGAACTTGAATGTGTATATGATGTAAATTTGTGGTTTGATGTTTTTTATAGCTTTGAGTCCATGGGATACTATTGGATCACATGGAGTGCGGAATTTCATGCTATGCAAGAAGCCAGAGAATACGAATGGTTCAGCTGATGATGGAAGTGAAACTTCGAGGAGGGGAAGTGGCACTTGGAAGTCTTGGTTCAACAAGTCCCTCAGCCTCAAGATTTCTTCCCATTGATTAATCAAATTGGAATTGTCTGACAATTTTTCCAATGTTTCATTCATTACTATTGTCATTTTGTTTGCTGAATTTGCTATTATGTTTCACCTTGGTTTATGTTTTTGTTGTTGGTTGTCTGGCACTTTTGAACTCTTGCTTTGAACTCTTGCAAGAATAAAGTGTTTTTTTTTTTGTTTATTTATTTGGGGATGCACCTTTTGACTTTATGAAATAAAATAAGATTTAAATGTTCTTTTGGTTTCTATAATTCTTTTAATTTTTATAATTTAAAATAAATAATTTTAATTTTTTTAACTTTTTTAATGTTCACTGTTCAAAATTAAAATTAGTAGTAAAAAAAATACAGTTTAAATTATAAGAATAAAATGAATTATTTTAGATGATAAATATTAAAAAGTAACTAGAAAGAATAAAAAATATTGAAGCTTCCTTGTTGCCTGCAAGTTTAGACAAATTGTGAGTTGGATGCGTTGAATGGAGAATGATTTCACCTCTTGGGTGTGGAGAAGAAACTCAGATTTAGGACCATTTAGTTCACTAGTATTGGTGAGAAAGGAAATGGAATGGATTCGTATGATGAGTTATTCTTTGACCCATTAGTGTGAAATGTATGTAGACATAATAATACATTACATTGACCAGCCAATTAATTATTTAAATATACTTCTTTTAAGTATTATATATTGTGTGGTTGGTGAACCAAAAATGGGAGACAACAAGAGATCTGGTCTTTGTTCTTGGTTTTGTAGTTATGCTTGGCATGGTTATTTAGAATTGTTAAAAATGCTTTAACTGATTTTTTTATTGGAGCATTTTAGTTTACTTGTATGTCAAATTTAGTAGGGAATATTAAGAGTGTGTTTGGCTTAGTTTACTTTGGAGGGATAATATTATTTATAGTTTGGTAAGTTTCTTGAGAAATTGTGAAAAACGTTTTATGTTTCTTTCAAAATAATGAAATCCAAACGTCCAAGAAGCTAGAAGTTAGTACATAATGATTATCTCAATTGGTTGTCACCTGCTTCTAATCAGAGAGTAATCAAGTTGTTATGAGTAATTTTCAAAATCGAATTGGAAAATGTAGAAAAAGAATGAGAAGTAGAAGGAGGAAACATAGGAAATAAAAATAGGAGAAGGATGAAAAAGAAAAATAGAAAATCTAGAAAATAAAATACAGATTACAAAAGCCAGAAGAGGGGTAAAATGTGTCATGCTTTAGAGAGATTTTTTTTTTTTTTTATAGACAACGTATTTTCTTTTATTAAAAACAATTTTTTTTTCCATATTCAGTATTCGAATTTGAAATCTCTAATTAAAATATAATAATCTCTTTCCAATCAATTTACTTATTCTGTAATCTTTAAAAATAATTACATATAAATAAGATCTAAGATATATTTTAATGAAAATCACAATACATTTTACAAGTATCTTTTTAATATTTAATTTTGACAAGTGTCTTTATACTGATTTGAAATAATAAAAAAAACGGCTAATAATTAATGTTTAATTATCTCAATAAATATAGAGAACAATCTTAGAACTTCAATCCACTAATCCTTTTCAATCAACTTGGTATTTTGTTGAACCATCTTTTCGAAAAAAATATTGAAAATCTCAAATTGAACTCTTCAACTAGCATTTCATTTCAATCTATTCACCATTTGATTTGTATTTTTTGGCAGTTCAACGAAATTTCCATATCTTAGGTTACGTTTCACCAAACTTTTTTTCCCTTTCATAAAAAGTCTATTTTAGAATTAAAGTTCAAAATAAGAACTTAAAACTAAATTGGAAACTATTTTGTATTTTTCATTTCTTTTAATTTTAAAGTTCCTTGGTAAAATACTTTTGAAAAAAATATTTAAAACTAACTGTCTCACACAATATATGGAATAGTCTGTTTATGAAAGTGAAAAAAATATTATGTAAAATTAATTTAATCAACATAAGTTTATTTTTAATGATAAAAATTCATAAAAGCATTAAATGATATACATTTAAAAATTTTAATATTTTTAATTAGTTAAATTAATTTAAAATATAATTCACAAAAATATTATATATAATATTAATATGAGTTGTAGAAATTTAAATGTTAATTATAGAAGATAAATGTTTTAAAACGTATATGTTATTGTTTAATAATATTTTTAGAATATAAAAAATAACATATTTAAATAAAATTTAATAAAGTCAAACTATATTGAAAATTATTTAGTAAATAATTCAAAATGTTATTTAATAAATATACTGTAATTAAGAATTCAAAACTTAACCACATATTCTGAAATCTAAATTAAATTTATTGAATATAAAAATAATATAATTCAATAATATTTTTGTAGGATAAAAAATATATTAAAATATCATTTAATAAAGTCAAACTATAATGAAAAGTATTTAATAAATAATTCAAATTATTATTTAATAAACGTAGTGTAATTAAGAATTCAAAACTTAACCACATCTTAAAAAATTAAAAATATTCTCTAGACTAAATTATATTTAATGAATATAAATATAAATATATTATTTACTCATTTTGCTAGGGTTCTTTTACTATTTTTAATTTTCTAAAATAAATAATTTTAAAAAACTAAGACCTCGTAATAAATAAACATAATTTAAAATAAAAAATTTGTAAAAATTATTTAATGAAGAAACAATGATACACTCAAATTAAGAAAATAAAAAAAACAGTATTTTCGGATGAGTTAAAATTGAAAGAAGAAAACGTGTGAATAAGTTTCTTTTTATTTTTCTTTTACGATAGTCACATTGAAGTTAGAATTTATGATGTTAGGTATATAACTCAAACTATTATTATTAGATCAATTCTAGTGAGTTAAGTTATTAAAATGTTTTTCCAACTAATTTAATTAAAAATTATTTTTCAATTTTTGTTTTATGAAAATATATTACTTGTTTTTTTAAAGAACTTCTGTAATTGAATAATACTGTATTATTTTTTATACATTCAGAGTTTATATCATTTATTCTTTTTTTTTCAGCGTTTATATCATTTTATTTTTCTTAAAAAGAGATAACGTCCTTTGATATTGAAAAGAGAGAAAAATAGTATATTTTTCTCATTTTCTCTAATATCTTGAAATAAGCATAGAGCTAGTGTACAGTCCACATAATTCTTCTCATTATGATAATTATTATTATTATTATTTTTTTTTTACTTTTCTATGCAAATACAACCATTCTAGTTTACTTTTGTTGCATTTTTTTATTCAAATAATACACAAAATTAATCTATTCTCTCTCACTCTTTTTGTTTTCCTAAATTTTTTTTCCAAAGGCCATTAAACTTAAAAGTGATGGTTTACATAGAGGCAAAAGGAGTAGCTCAAGGGTTTACAGCTAATAATGACAACATTTGACCTCAAGGCATTACACCAACTGGATATTATTTTCCATTCCTCTTTTATGAGGATGTCACTCCCACTTTATTTATATGCTAGCATAGTACCCCTGTATTTGTTCGGCTTATCTTAGTTTTTATTTATATTTTAAAATTATTTATTTATATATAACTAAAATAATTTATTATTACAGTTATAATATTATATATAAATATTTAAATGACATCTTTTTTAAGCTTAAAGTAATTAGTTTATAAACATTTTTTTGTTAGAAATAATTTTAAAATTCTTTACTGGTTGGTTTGATTTGAATTTAGGATAACATCATATTTAAACCATTCATATTTAATTAATTTGAATTAGGTTGAGTTTTGAAGTTTTTTTTTTAATGTCCAATTCAAATTGAATCAATTTAACTAATATATAATTAGTTTAGTTTAGATAATCAAGTAATAAAAGAAAATATTATATTTTTGTAGTTTTTATTTATAATTATTATCTACTTTTAAAAAAATTAAGGTTTAATTAAGCTTTTTGTCCTTGTGATTTGATATTTTTTATTTTTTGTCTTAGTATTTTTTTTTTAAATCGTCTTTTGTAAGTTTCAAACTTTTTACAAACATAGAAACATTATTTTTTTAAGATAAAAAATGTGAAAAATTAAAATAGACTAAAATAAAATAACATATTTACAAACATAAGAAAATTAAGCCTTAAAAATATAATGTATAAGTTGTATTGAAAATTAATATAAAATTAATAATTATATATTTTTAAATTTTTTTTTCTTTATTGTTTAACTTTGTAAAAACATTCACTCAATGTATAAACACTCTAAACTTTCTCATTCACTATATACATTATTTATTTCCTCTTAAATTCACATGTATCTTAAAAAATAAAAATACGCACTTTAGGCACAACTAACATAAATACAATTTGTGATGAAGAAGTGAAAAATTAACTATTTGTATGTGTGTGTTTGTATCAATAATATATAAAATATATTTTTTATGAGATTTGTATGTGTTCAAGAAAAAATGAATAATGTATATAGTAGTGAGAAAATCAGAAGTGTTTATGCAATGTTGAATGACTTTATAATATTAAACAAAAAATAAAAACTGAATAAGAGTTTAGAAAATATATGATTATTAATTATGTTTTATTAATTTTTAATTAAATTATATACTATATTTAAGACTTTATTTTTTTATGAATGTAAATATGTTATTTTATTCAATCCTTTAATAAATTAATCATGTATTATTTTTTGTTGACATGACAATGATAATATAACACATGTTGACGTTAGCATTTTAATGAGTATTTATTTATTTAATATTAAATTCTTTCTATAATTATCATTATATATACCTCATTAATTTCATTACATAAAATATGATAAAAACATTATACAATAAATATGATAACATCAAGATACTTAATAATAATATATAAAATCATAAAAAGAATAAAATAAATAAATAAAAAAATTAAAACAAAAACAAAAACAAAAACAAAAATAATTTTAAGCACCAAAAGTTAAAATATATTAATCTGAAATTAAAAATAATTGATTAGGTCAATGAGTTGATTTCAGTTAAAAAAAAATATAAATTCAAAAATTGAATTAATTATAATTTGTTAGATTTGGATTTGAAGTGAGAAAAATAAGTTATCTAAATCAATTTAATTGATTTGGTTTGAATTATTAAGTTTATCAGATCAATAAAATTTGATGAACACCTTAAATAATCTGGCTTGAGTCAAGTAGGACAATTATAAACAGTAAAATTTTCTTCAAATTTATTTAATATAACTACACATTAACAAAAAATCAAACTGACGTCATCTAGTTAAAACAACACCACATAGTTGATTCATGTTTTTAGTAATCTTAATTGAATTAGGTTATTACATATTACTTTTTTTAATATATGTAAAATTAATTATATTTCCATCTTAAAATCTAAAATAATTTTTACTATAATTTATATAATCTAGTAATAAGAAAATATTTCATTTGTGTTATTAAAAAATAATTTAATATTTTAAAATTAATAAATATTTAATAAATTATTTACT